>VZTL01010047.1:4110-34838 GCA_013400535.1 Scopus umbretta
GGCGAGCTCCCCCCCCCCCCAGGTATAAATTCAGACAAGGATTTAATTTCTTCAGAGGCAGGAACTCCAAAGCTTTCCATCCCAGCCATTTGAATTATCTCTGTCTCCACTCATGGGGATGCCCAGCTCAAGTCCAGAAGTTGCCAGAGTGGGAGCACATGGAACAAGAAGTTAACGCACAGCATAAAATACACTTTTCCTCCTTGCAAATTCACTAAATCTGTGTCTTCAGCACTGCTTTCTGACTGCTGCATGCCAAAATGACTTTATGCGTAACCACAGCATGTAAGCTAAGTAAGTGTATTTCAAAACAGGGTTTGGTAATGTGCAATAAATCAGGACGACACACTAAATTACCAACTGTCACACCATAACCTTCTCACACACAGCCTTTGGACTGGCAGAAGTTAAAAAAAAAATCAAAAAGGAAATAAAAAGCAATAAGCTAAAAAAATAGGGATGCAGTTACAGCTGGTTAAAAATTCTGCATGTCAACACTGTTTACTTCTCTCACTGTGCAAAGACAGCTGTACCACCACGGCATCTCTTTCATCATTAAGGAAGGATTCATGTCAACAGAGGTGCTCGCCTTACTTATACTTTTACAGTAACCATTACAACTTGTGCACAAATTAATCCTGTGTGTTTTCAGACTTTTTTAATGCCAACTGTCCCATCCTGTTCCCACAATCCAAATCTGAAGCATCTGCATGTGTTATTAACACAAATCACAACATCAAGATTTACAAACAGTAAAAAAAAAAACAGTAGAAGTTTATCCAACTGATTTTGACTATACTGTTCATTTCCAATAAAAGACAGATGAATAGAAATTTAAAAATTATACCATCTATAATGTCATGTCTAACCCTTCATTTAGTGAAAAAGTCAGTAATTGCAGCTGAAGTGTGTAAGGCAGTATCCGGATACAAGGTACGTCACTCAAACATACAACGCGTGCTTTAGAGCATAACACCTGCTTGCTGCTGTTCTTCATCCAGAAGTTGGGGCTAATACTGTCTGCTCTAATCTAAACAGCACTTTGAAATATTTCTATTTTCAGCACTCACTAATGCCAACAATGCTAACAACCATCACAGAGACATCAATAATGAATTAACTGGCCTAGCTGTAAAGCAATTTGAATGATGTGTCATACCTAAGTCATATTACACATAGCAACTGGCACAGCCAGAGCTCAAATACAAGTATCCAATGGATCCTTCACCCAAGCATCATTCGGATAAGAAGCAATCACCAGAACGAGAGGTGGTACCATGCCTGCACCCCTGGCGACTGCTCCTCCCAGACGCCATGCTCCCAGCAGAGAGGACGGAAGGGACAGCACCGCGTCAGCTCTCTTCAGTGGAAGTGAGTTGTGGGTACGCCCAAGGGAAAATTAGGCCTTTTGGTGTCTAGTCATTAAAAGTAAAGAAACACACCCGACATATTTGAGTGCATTATTTATTACTTGGAAGCCTGTTAAGGAAATTCATTCATAAAGAAAAAGTTATTTGTAATTCAAAACTGCCCTGGCAATCAGTACTGTGAGTGCTGTGTTTCACAGAAATGCACATGCAGAATGGTTGACAGGCTACAGATCAAAATTACCAGCGAATTAACTCCTGTTAATCATTAGGTATGTCCTTCCTGATGACATACTAAAACCATACATAAAACCAACTAAGTTTCTTTTCTTCACTGTCAAAATCCCCTGCTTCACAGGGGAAAACCATGATACAATGATTCAAATATTCCTAATGCTAGAAACTAAACCCACTAAAACCAGAAAATAAATACAAGAGCTTTAATGCTGAATATTTCAACAAAAACTCTCTTTATTAAATCAGTTTGGTGACCTAAAAGTTAAGTCTAATTCACAACAGAATGCAGAAGGCTTTGGTTTTGTTCACAATAAATTCTTCAGACTGAAATATGTAGGAAGAGTTATGCTTCTGCAACCAATTTGAAATCTTGCTTTAAAGAGACATAGAAAAATCTGCAACGATTTTTCTCATTGATCACAGCATTTGTCTGGCACTAAATCATGAAATAAATCACAAACTCTGCTTGAGTTAACAAATACCTCCCCTCACCCTGATTTAGTTTCCTTATTTGGAGGAATTAACTTGTCCAACAGGCACTTCCAGTCTCTGGGTGGCTGTGGATTCCTCTGAGCTGGCTATCTGGCCACTCCATCTCCCACCAGTCATGCTGCTGCCCTTTGCTTGTCCTCCAGCGGCAATACCCATCAGCATGCTGAAGACTCCTTTCTACCATGCTCTCCCTGGTCTGTAGCACCCATGATCTTTGTTTTCACTCCTTAATACTCAGAGTCATGCAGGCGACAGGTCTGGGACTGCAGATTTGGAGCAGCTCTTCCCTGCAGGACTTGGCGGTGGCTCAGCTCACAGCCCTGGGGGTGGACAGGCAGCCGGCAACCTTCATCACCTTGGGCTGCCCAGGGACGATGCTCTCCCACCCCACAACCCCAACCAGCAGCCTCAGACCCCCTCCCGGGACTGAGAGGGTGATTTTGGTCAAAGCACAGACATAAAACACATATGCAAATTACTGAAAGTTTCTGTATTTAGCACATACTGGTACAACGAAACCTGCCACCTGATGTCTTCCAAGGCCAAGCCAGCACAACAGTAAAGCATTTCATCCTTTCTTCAGACAGACGCGCACACACAGACAGAGGGTGGATTTCTGCCTTGAGGAAAGGGACTAGGAGTACTTTATTTTTACTCTTAAGAAGGCAGCAGTTTAAAAACTATTTGGATAATAAGTGTCAAGACTTTCCTGTTTCTGTGGAGAAGTTGCACACACAAAACTTATATTACTTAAAGGGTCCTGTGAGTTTTCACAGTAAAATTTCAGACAAAATCCTCCAAGAATATCTTCAACAAATATGTGCTTTTATTCTTTCTCAGCTCATTTGTTAAAAGCAATCTCCTTTTTAAGATTATATTAATTTCTATACTTCAACTAAAAAATACAACTGACCTTGCCATATAAACATCTTGTTTTTATACTTTGAAAAAATGGTTTTGTTAAATTGCACAACAGGGAAAAAGAGAAGGGAAAGAAGAGGCCAGAAAAAGTGACAGACAGGATGCAAAATATATACTGTTTACATGAAAATGGAAGCTCTGTGCAAGGTTCTTCTTTTATAGAGTATTACACTTTGGCTGTCCTGTGCCCCCGTACAACAGGGTGAATGGTAAGCAACAGCTTTGCTTTTATTTAAAGAAAAATTTTGAAAGATCATTGAGATTCACATGTATCTCTCCACCAGCAGGAAAATGTAAATTTCTGAGCAGCACTCATGATGAAGCCAGATTTAGGACCACTGTTCAATGTGCATTCAAGCCTTCCCTCTTTCATTCCAGAAAGGGAGAGGAGGGGAGAAGGGAGAATGCCGACCAGCAGTCAAAACCTGAAATTGCCCGGAGGAACAATCCCTTTCCACAGAACAAAAAAACGGACGGAGAATAAACAATAAACTGTTCAGAAGATTTCCTTATCTGCCATACCACTGACAATCCCAGTGGCCGAGCCGGCTACCCCAGGAAGGCAGGGCACAGCCGGGCACAGATTTGGACCCCACCAGAAGTCACACTTCCATGTCGTTCATCAGGGCTGGGAAAAAACATGTCCCTGTTCTCTCTGCAAGTTCAGCCTGACCTGCAAAGGTGTATTTCGTTACCTGATTTAACGACACAGAGAAACTGTAGAGCCTGGACATTCAGCTTTGAAAAGAAAAGACTACATTTTCTGCAAGGGGAAGGCAAGTGGTGCCCCCCCCTTCTAAGTGGAATAGACGCAGACATATATTTTATTTATTTTATGATCAGTTCACTGAAAAAGGCTGCTTCAAGCTGTGACAGTACAATATGTGGCCTAAAGGGCAAATACGTTTCAAAGCTGGGCTTTAAAAATTGGATTTTTACTGCTAATTAATATTGCACATTACAGAATAGAGAATCCTAATTACATTGTACTGTAAGACCTCTGTGGCCAGGACTGTTTCAGACATATCTCTGAACAATATTTAGCATGTCAGGACATAGCTTCTGGCTGCTACTGGAGTACCAAATAACATTTTAAAATGATAAGCCTTAAACCCCTAAAAATAATCTAGATCTGTAAGAATTTCACCTTGTGACATTTTTGTGTATATCTGAAAATTCTGGTTTATGTTTGAACCGAAGTGATTCAAGTCTTACTGTAACATAATTTCCTACAACAAGTTTAACATTTTTCATGTTCAATTAGCCCTTCTTCTAAAACATAAGGAATGGAAGTATGATAACAACCAAGCCATGTCCCAAAACAGAAATCAAGATTCTGTCCCTACATCAGATTTTGCAAAGCACAGGAATCCAGCTTTCTATGCACTAGGATGCACTATACAACCTTCTCTTCTAGGAAGGTGTATTCCAAGTACCCTTCTATATAATTATATATGTGTGTGTGTGCGCGTGCGATTATACACTCAAGTTCTTGAAGTAAATGATGTGTACTCTACAGCTAACTGTGAACTGAAAAGGGAGCTAGTCCTCCTTATGCCGTGTAAAGTTCCTATTCAAGCTGCATCCATACACAGCACAGCTCATGTACACGGGGCTCTGAAACATCGCTGTTTGGAGGGAGGGATCAGCAGGTCTGCATGACTCCTTGTGCAGCCAGAGCATTTTGGAGCACTGTCCTAAGTGACCAGTTGTGGACCCACATCATGGATTTCTGGTTTCTCGCAGTTCCAGCTTCATCCTAACACGGACAACTCCCCATAGGGTACCAGGGCTAGGAGATGCACAGCAGCCACAGCAGATGAAGCCCCCTCTGCATCACCCAGTTACTCAAATTAACCCCTGTGCAGAAGGAATGGAATCCACTGTAGTATTTTTCTTAGACACCTCTAGGGATTTGTCAGCTTCGCTTCAATGAGAAAAAGGTGATTTACTTAAAAGCAAGACACCTGCTGTTATAATGGATTACACATCAATATCTCTTTAACACAACTTTAAAAGAGATCCATAAACTCCCACAGAGAAATCAAGTCGATGTAATCACTGACAGAAGTTCAATTTGAGAAATTTTCTCATGGCAAGGAAAGACTCTCCCACCTCTCCCCTTGATACTTAATAAATGTATATGCGAAGTAATATGCACATTTTTTTGTCAGTGAGAAAATACTTGTGATACTTTATTTTTAGCAACCTCTATCTGATTCAGCAGGACGTTTTTGAAAAGCATCACAAAATCAGAGAGATGACAGTGAACACACAACAAAAACTCAACCCATTTTGAAATTAATTAAAATGTAAGAAGTTGATTGAAACAAGGGCAACATTGGCCAAAAGTGTATTAGAGTTTAAATAGAAAAAAACCACACCTCTGAATAGTCCTGCATTAGTTTAAAAAAAAAAAACAAAAAAAAAACCAAAAAACCAAAACCCAACAAACTCAAGACCTATTAAAGTAACTTTAAGCAAACTTAAGCAGCCATTACCCATGGGAGAAAACTTAACCGTCATTGCCAGAGAAGAAAAAGTCTGACGGCTGGGGCCTACGACATGGTACTTATAATCCCCAGGCAGCATGTTCGGCTGGGGCCTGCTGTGGGGCTAGAGCTGCAGTTTTCAAGAAGACTCACAGGTTATTTAGTTTAATACACATGAATTAAAAGTATTTAACCAAGCATAGATGCACACTGTTGATATATAAAGCACATATTAAGAAACACAAAAATCACCCAGGTGTTAGCACATACAGCCTCTTTTTCCAAATGTCAGGCATCCAGTATTGCATTTCAGCCACATATCTCTTGCTGGTGTAGCTGAACTGCTGTACAACTTCTCTAACAATAAGTCCTGCACCTTCTTCCAAGTGTATGCCCTTTTGCATCTACCTCAACTCCATATATTCTTAGGGCTATGTATGGGTAAGATGTTTCACACGCTAAGTGGGAATAAAAATGTGCAGTGAATAAAGCAAAAGCTAATGTGAATCTGTAAGTCATATTCTCGAGGAATATGTATACTATCAAATTGCTAAAAGACAGAGACATGTATTAAAACACATATATAATGTGTCTTTTCTATTATGTAAGCTCGCATAATTTTCTGTCTGTTTTCTGTCTCATGCTATAAACACTGCTTCCTTTAGTCTTGACCACTGCTAGTAATGTTAATTCACAGAACTCAGTGGCTCATGATTTTCAAAGCTTAGCGCAACATTTGCAGAACAAAGTAGGTTTTTCTCTCTTTTTGGTGGGTACAAGTATGGGGACCACAGGAACAGTTAAATTCATGGCATGGTTGGTCTACCACACAGTCGGGGGAATTCTTTAAATAGAGCCTGTCACTCTCTTTGCCCATCAATGGGATTTCCTTCTCAAACTGCTGATTCGTTCAGGTACACAACAGAGGAAATTTCAGTTAACCTTTGTTTCACCCCGGGGAAAAATCTGTCTGAAAAGTATAAAATGAATAGATTAAAAAAAAAAAAAGAAATAAAGAAAGAAAAGCTGCAGGGTTATTCTTCCTAGTGTTCACAGCAGTCAAAGTTAAACAGAGAAGAGGAGGCAAACATGAACATTTTATTCCCACCAGAGAATAAGGTATAATATATGATTTAGAAATTCCATTGTCTATACTGTGATTTCTAATTTAGAGAAGGAAAAGACTGAACACAAATCTACTGTTCTCATTGGATGCATAAAGAATTCACTTTTTGACTATTTCCTATATAACTGAAAAAGGAGTAATAGGTTACTCTGAAGAGAAAACCTTTCTAGATATTTGATTAAGTTGTCTTAAATACCTTTTAGATTCCAGCAATCCTTGGTGAAGAGAAAAATAATAAACACTAACTCAGAATTACATATGAAAAAATGCATAGAGCGCTAAAATCAAAATTACAGTCACAAAATAAAGGGAAGTTTCAGGATAGATTACTGCCAAAAATGGCCTTAGACTGTTCTCAGTTATTCATAAAAAAACCTGTTTTGAGATAAAATTATAATTTCAAAGTAGGAATAATAATTTTCACTTTCTAATGTCATTCATCTGACAACATGCCTGTAATAGTCACTCTTGTATCAAACTGAATGTTGCTGTAAACCTCCACTCAAACCAGTCTTTGTAGGACTGACTGCCAGCAGAGCTTGGGCAGTACAGTCAAGGTCCTGGTGTGGAAGCCTGGAAGGTCTGTGTGGGTTTAGCTCCAGTGGAAGTGATACTCTGAAATTCCTTATGGGATCAATAGGATGCCAAGAATCAATTCTGTAGTACCAACTTCAGCATCACTGAGGCTATTTCTGTATTTAAGTGATTGTTCTTGTGCAGGAGATTTTGTCAGTGGCAATACAACACTTCATCGAAGAAGGTCGAAAGACAATCCGGAGGCTTTGGCAGCTGCATAACGCAGAATCTTCATCTCTTAATCAGCCCTTGAAGAGCAGTATCTGTTGTATTTATCAATATTAACTATTAGAGTCCAGAAGCCTAACCAATGCATACACTTTGTCTTGATGATTTGTACAGATTCCTTCATATAGTCAGCTAAAATGGTACTCAATTAATGGCTAAGACTGGAGACCAAAGAGTACTGTTGCTTCACATCTCAAGAATCATTTAATAGCAAATCTACAGATGCATCTTGGGCATCTATTTTGGCAACATATTGCATCTTTTTGCACCAATACAGAATGAAGGAGATATAAATATAAAAGAGTGAACAAAGTCTACGGAGCCTTGTTCTGCTGAGGCTTGTGGCGTCCGATCTGGCAAAATCACTGTGCCTAAAAGAAGCTGTGCAAGAGATATGCCAACAAATTATGCTTCTCCCCACAATGGAGAGGTATCCAGATTTAAAGCTCCTTGGAAATGATTCATTAATGCTTCAAGTGAATCACAAGCCTAAAACTGTTAACCATCAGCTGTATCCTAAAAAAACAGCATGACTCTCTTGACGCTACCATTAGGATGAAATATGGAACTAAATTCCTGAGTTTGAGGAACACTGATGTAGATGAATATCTGAAACTTGTAAAGCTTAATTGGACCTCTGACTTGCCTCTACTTTTGCCCTGAAATTCAAAAAAACTTTAAGCCAGGGGAAAAAAAAAAAAAAAAATTCAAATCACATTTCAACACAGGCTAACCGCCAGTCTTTGGGTATGGGCTAGAATTTTGGTTCAACTGTCTTTCATGCTGATAACCTGGCCCATTGGACAAAGGCAAGCTAAATCATTCCAGTTCTGATGATTCCGTCAGACCAGACTCCCATGTAGTGAAATGGAAGAACAGCAGCTCTTGGAACATGGGAAGAACCACCACAGGGTGTCTGGGATGAGGCAGACCCAGGGTGATCACGCTGGAACAGCTCCAAAGGTGGCAGCTCTCAGTGTTTTCACATTCTTTTCCTGGGAGCATTCAGACAAACACTGCAGTGACTAACCCAGCTCTAGAGAATAAAAGTATAACAAGGAGACATTGTGGCTTGATTCTGATTTGGCACTTCTGCTGTTCTTAAGAAAAGCAATTTATAAATCGTTAGCAGAATCAGACTTAGACCACGGCTATAGCTTTTCAAGGTTTTGAATTATTACATATCATGTCGTAGCTTCACAGATATGAAGGAGGAAAATCCTCAACACTTCTGATACAGTTGGAAATGTGATCACCCTTGTACTAAAGTGTAACGCTACCAACAAGTCTTACAGGTTTCAAAGTTAGTAGAGAGCTCAAATGTGATAAAAAGCAGCATAAAATGACACTAGAACAGAATGCAAGAGAGGTGTTTACACTATCGTTACCTCCAGATAAAAGGAGTCCCAAAAAGCCTGATCAAAACCAGGATGCAGGAGATTGCATTACTGTGACAGCAGAACTGAAGTCTGAGCTAAAGCTAAATGTCTGAGCTAAATTTAGTCTGAGCTAAATAGAGACCTGGAATGGGTGAAATCCTGTTGGATATATCCCTAGTTCCTCTTTTGATCTTCCTGAGGATTATAGCAAAGACAGAATAAGGAAACACATGCAGGAGCTCCTGAAAAATACTCACACTGAAAGGAATACTTCTACAATTCAGGAACAGAAATTAACATCACTCCATGGATTCCCCATAGATCAAAAGGTGTGTCTGAGTAAAACCTCCCTGTTTGCCAGGCATGAGGAATACAAACAGCACCGTGGGCACTACAGTGCCCCTCCACATTAAATCGTCTTCAGACTCGCACTTGTCAGGAAAATGAAGACATGAGAAGTGATCCAGTAACACAGCACACTCTTAACAGTAAGTGGTAACAAAGCACTGATGCAGTTGAGGATGTGTAACAGCATGTAGTTATTTTATGAGAAGAAAACGCCAGTATTAACACTCTAATTTTGGTCTTCCTGAACTTTTATGACCTTACTACCATACAGACAGATTCTTTAGTCTGTCTCTGAAGGCATGCACCATGAACACCTCTCACAGCAGGAAGAGGCCAAAAGATCTTCTCACCACCTTCTGCATGGTTTGTGAGCATGCATCAGGATTGTGTAGTGGCTCTTCTGAGAGTCACCGTCACAGAAGATCATAATTTGTCCTGGCAAAGATGATACACTGCTCTTAACTTGCCGTGAAGCTCTATAGACATTTCAAATGTAAAAGCACCAAAGAGCATTAACATGCTCTGGAGGCCTTGAGCGTCATACATGCTTCTTGAGAATGATCTTCCATTGGTCTCTGAGGGACAGAGATCGAAGTGCAGCAAAGAACTCAAAAGGCCACAGTGTCCTTTTCCTTTTCAGTCCTCATTTTTTGGTGTACTTTGTTCCACATGACAAAGACATCCTCTTTTTGGGAACAGAAAACAACCAGGATGGATGACTTCTCAACATCAGTCTTCTGCTAGCAATAGAAAACATAGAGTTTTCCAGGAACACATAATTTCCATACTAAGAGGCACAATTATAAGGTGATGAAAAAGGAAGTGCCCTTGCCAAAGAGCTACTAATTCTTACTGGCTAGAACAGTCATTGCAACAACGACCTCCTCTTTTCAAAGAGAAGAGAAAGTGGGCAAAAAGAAATGTGGTCTCTACTCATAATCAGTAACATTCTCAATGAGATAATTCAATTTTTGCTTATTTAAAAATGTTTCAGTGGTGCAAGGAAAAAAAAAAAAAAGAATTGGAGACCTCTGATTTCATCTGTTTCTGGCATACACCAGCACAGTGGTCTCAACAGTGGGGTGCAGGCACCCCAGGGGTTTGGAAGACATTCCATTGCAGTACAGGAAGAAAATATTTTTTATAACATTAATAAATAAAATAAAATGTATTTTTAAAATAGTGCTTACTTTATCTTTTTGTCACCTTTTTTACTTTCTATTTTGGGTATATTTTATAGCATATATAATACATTAGTGCAGTACTATGTGTATATAATTTATGAATGAATAAATTACATATGTTGGGGGTGTGTGCTCAAAAATTTCTTCTTGGCAGGGGTATGTGATCAAAAACATTTGGAGGCCACTGCACTAGGGCATGGCTTTTACTAGTGGTCAAAGACTTACCAATGAAACAGAGTGAAGCCAATTTTCTCTACAAAAGCCTGTGATGGATCAAAAAATTGGAAGTCCTCACACTGTGTTTTGCCCAGATCTTCAGATCCCGCATTTAGAAGATCATGTATATCAGGTACACACACTACCTTTCATTCTTTCAGCAGAAAAGCTGGAGTTCTTTGACTCTGGAAGAGGATGCAGTGTAACTGCAATTGACAAATGCCTGGGTCAAAAACGCCTCATACAATACTACAGAGGTATTTACTTACACCTTGAGTATTTGTCTCTGTGGTTTTGATTTCTACTTTTCTTGTTGGGTTTTTTAGTCGTGTCGTCCCCCCCCGCCCCGCCCCAGCCCCTAAACAGATACCACAGCAATAGGAAAAACCTTCACTTCTACCAAAACAAATGCATATCATAATTATGCTATTGTAATGGATGACAACTTTCTTCCAGATCTACTAAATTACAGTTCCCTAACAAGATGACCTTTTCAAACACTTGAGGTCCTTGACAACTGCACCCCTTCCCAAAATACCGCCATGCAGCATGCAAGGGAAGCATGTTAGAACTGATCCGACCAGCACCCGACCAGTCCTGTGGTGCAAAGGATGCGCACAATGAGCTCTTTTCTGACCTGTAGCCCCCTGGCCCGCAGTTTTGGCAGGGCTTCAGAGAGCTGCCAGGACCGGGACCCGTCTCCAGTTGCCAGACTGTTACCTAGGCAATGCACTTCTTTTTCACAAACTCAGCAGCTGCCCAGGAGGGCTGCTCCACATTTTTCACCCAGGAAGGTGAAAACACGTTAGACTAACCCCGGATCATTGGAGTCTGAAAAGTAGACTTTGTTTAAGATCCCAAGGACCGGTTAAAGAATTTTACCGGGATTTACTCCAAAACACTGACACCAGAAATGAAGGCATCTGATGTCGAATTCACACATCGCTGGTAACAGCGTAGATGTGTAGAAGTCAGAGGAAAAGTCAGCCCTGTTTCGCTGAACTGCAATTAGACAATAGCAATACTTACGCTCTGAATGCACTACTAACCAAGTTTCAATAACCAACAAGCATTAAACTAGAACCGTAGTGCTTTTAGGCATAGATAATGTATCCTGTGCTCTACTTTCTACTTAGAGAGAAATTAAGTATAAATATAGTTTGTGCTGGATGTGGTTACTGCCCTAGTAACTCTACTACAACCAATCTATACTCAAATTCAAAAGTCCTGTTCTATAAAAAATCATTGAAAAAAATGCAGGTTGTCCATTCAGATAAATAACCAAGGGTGAATAAACATGAGATCAAGGAAAAAGTGCCTGAATGGTTAAGCACCATATTAACTCTGGTGGATGCCACTCAAGTATTTTCACAGCCTGTGTCGATGTGCTCAAGATATAAAATAGTTACACAGGGACAAGTAGAGTTCACAAGTCTAAATTTGATTTTAAGCATTTAAATTCTCAGAGTTTTAACAAGCATTTGCTGAAAATTAATTAAGACAATAGAAGTACTGAATAGTTAAGGTGCACATAATTATTTTTAAAATAGCACTTTAAGACATTTAATAGCACTTTTTTCTGACATTAATAGAACTGAAAGGCATATTATACACAAACTCTTCCAAACTGAATTTAAATTATGGCAACTCTCAACTTTTTGCGGTTCCTGTAGGAAACTGTTATGCACTTCATATTTATATTTTTTTAAAATGTAATTTATAATATTTTGTTTGATTAAAGCATTTTTTTGTTTCAGTGTTAATTTTTAAACAGTAATATTCTTTAAAATATGCAGTTATTTAATTCAGCTCAGTAACTTCACATGTGGGACTGAAACATTCGTATTAATCCAAGAAAGCTGAAACATATTTGAAGTTGTGATTTAAGTCATTCTTTTCTGATAAAGACTGAATAATCTAATCAGCTTAGCCAACACACCTCAGGTGAAAGTCCCTTACACTGGTCACTGAAGTAGAGTTATGATTCTACCGTGCAAACTTACTGAATATGCTTTCCATATCGCAAGTCAGGGCAAAAATTTCTGAAAACTTTGATTCAGGTTTTCCCCCTTTGTCTGGACAAGAGCAAGGGATGTCTGAATCAATGATTACAGGGCTGATTACAAAGCGGATTCTGCTTCTACCTAGCAACACTCACAAAAACCAACTAGTTCTATTACTGAAAAAAATTATCAATGCCTCATTTAAAACGTGCAACCAACCAAATTTCCTGAGCAGTGTGGTAGCTCGTCGCTCCTTTAAAAACAAATAATACCGACACTTTCTCTAACTCCCACCATCTTTCACTAGGCTGTAAGCACAGGCGAAGGAGACAAGAAAAGCAATAAAATGTCACGTCGGATGCTCTGAACCCTTCACTGGAGCACAGACTTTGCACCGGGAAGTGGAGTCACCACAGATCTCGTGAAGATCAATTCAATTTCTAACAGTCTTGAGGAGCTGGGAAGCGGAAACACAAGGTAAATGTTACAAGAGATACTCGTGAATGGAGATGGCAGCACTTAACATGCAACTTCAGAAAAGACCAGCTAGACTTCAGAAAAGGCAAAACATGACCCACATCTACCTCCCGTCTTTGGCTGGCCATTGAGCGTGGACAGGACCAGCACACATGGGGCACTGCACCACTGGCTGTTCTGGTGTTTGCAGAAGCTCTCCAAAGACACACAGCAGTCCTGTATTATTTGTTGTATCTTCACAGTGGAGCAACACCCACACCAGGGAGGTCTCATTTGGTTTGGGCTTATCAGACATTGTACTACCAAAAGCCCTTAGCACAGAAGGGGTTTGCTGGCAGTACTGTTGGTTTTGGTACTGGATCAAGCCCTATTTTTTCACCTGAGCCTAAAAGAAACTATGGTTGCAGAAGGTGTTTTTGCTAGAACTGCCCACAGCAGGGACTGCGGTCAGCACTGACTGCATTGGTGAGGAACTGTATCTCAGCACACCATTAACAGAAACGCACTGGCACAAGTGTGCAACACAGGCCAACACACAATGAATTCATCACCTGGCACTAAAGCCATTTTACACACGCACCTAGTTCCGACGGCTGTGAATTGTCACAGGGTTTGGCTTCCACGCAGAGTGCACATGGTTTAGAAAAAATAATCCAGATCTATTATCATCAACTAAAAACCAGACTTGCAATATTCTTCCCATATACTCACCCCTAAAATGAAGGCAAGACCAGAGTCAGGAAACTACTAAAACATTACCACTTCTGGACAGCGGTTAGAACCTCTGCTAAGAACAACCTCAAATAATTCTATTTCAATTCCTTGATGTATTAGCAATAAAGAAATGCCAGGATGCTAGAGTTTGTCCTCACATTTACTGTAAGTCAGTGATTCAGAAGATGCAGTATGACTGAATTCAGACATGTATTTTGCATCTACTGCACAAGTTTGAAAATCATCTATTAATTTTCAAGAAAATGTGAAGACAGTATACTTGAAATCCATTACTTGTACATTAGCTTTAGTTTACTCCTGTGTTCATATGAGATCAATAGCTCGATGATGCTGTAGGAAAAATATCACACATTATTATTATTTTTTTAACTGAAGTGCAAAGGTAAGTATAACAGAAACATAATCTGCAATTTGTTACCCAGGAAGACTCTCTATATGATTTTAAAAAATGAAAATACAATATGAAAGTATAAAGCCACCTTCTCAACAAAAATGCATCCAAATGCATCCAAGTAAACAAATTATTTAAACAAGACAGATTATATCACTCATCAGCAACATTCAAAATCTAAGAAAATGCGTGGGCCAAGCAATTCCTATTAATCTGGGAAGGCAATGCACAACTAGCCTCCCTCTCTTGGAAATATAAAGAATGCCAAATTAACTGGTCACTTGAAAAGAACATATCTAAGGAGTTGTAGAAACACTTGTTTCCTTTTTTGCCATTGTCTCTGATGACATGCTCTTTGAATTACATACCTGCCTCCAGCCCTCATTATTTCTATTTTTCATTATAATGACGATTATACTTTGCCATTATAAAATCCTGCAAAACCTTCCTTTTCCTTGTAATCTTAAAGTGCCATAATGACAATGACACACAATTCTTCCACATTTTTTTTACCCATACCACCACTCCAAGCCACTGCACAAAAAAAAACAAATAGTGTAGAGAACCCAGGGCTCATGAAGTCCATAACAGATGCCACCAATGGTAGCGATTTCAGAGGGAATGCTTAGATTGCAATATCTTGGTGACATGCTGCAGTAAACAAACAAGTGGAAGATATGAGCTGCTTAATCATAGACAACATTTGCACTGTTAAATGTGTAAAGAAGTGCCGAAATAGCCAAAATGGCGTATTTTTTAGTCAAATCTGCACTTATTTCATGAAGTGCACATAAAATTTCCATTTAAATTCCCCCGATTTTGAGTTGTACAGTAATTTGTGTGAGGACAGCCTCCACAGCTGACGCTGCATAAACGTCAATGTTATGACACTTCCATGTTACGTTGCAGAGGACTGCGCTCTCATGATGACTAACCATGAGAAAACGCAAACGACAAAGCAAAGGCTGGACTCTGACCTCCTATTTCTGCCCCTGTCATTTCCCTGGCAGAACAGACCAGCGCCAGCGCCAGCACCATCCGCCAGCGGAAGATGCCCCGGGTGCATCGGCGCTGCCGGGCGGCACAGCTGGCTCTGCGCCGAATGCCAGGCGGCACAGCTGGCTCTGCGCCGAATGCCGGGCGGCACAGCTGGCTCTGCGCCGAATGCCGGGCGGCACAGCTGGCTCTGCGCCTGGCCCTCCCAGCCCCGTCCCAAGGCACCAGGGTGGCACCAGGGGAGCGCCTTTGCCCTCCCCGCCACGCCAGCAGAGTGCAGCTCCGGTCGAGGGCAGGGCCTGGCAGCCCCTCAGCCTCCGCACCCAGGGATGCTGTCTGCTGGCACCCAGGGACCCTGCTGCCAGCACATGTGGACGGAATGCTGCTTGCTCCTCAGTTAATTTTCTGTGCTGACTGCCCTGCACTTTTGCTCACGGTGCACACTCGTTTTTGCACTTTCAAATGGCATTTCATGTGAGACTTGGGGTACGGTTCAGATCTTGAGCATCTGTGGCTTAAAAAAAAATCAGTAGGGTTCCTGTTTAACAAAAAAAGCAGCATTTGACTATTTTGTCAGGAACACATTTTACCTGCTGCGATATACTATCTAGACCAAAGAAGGTACTGTAGCAATCCCCCTGGGTTATTTTGGGCACAGTTTCCAAAGCTTTTGCACATGCCTGCAGGCTTTATTCGTGTTGAATAATACAACCTCCTTTTTTTTCTTCTCTTTTTTGAGTTCAGCTATTCTTACACTCAGACAAATTTTAAAAAATTAAGTTTCTGTAAACACAGTGTTATCTTAATAAGTTCAAATATTATTAGACTATTCCCCAGGGGAAGAAAAGCAATATGTTCTAAAGCAAGTGGCTGTACATTTTGCAGAAGGTGGCTATTCTGAAATTAAGAAATGCAAATCATTCTACAGTTTATGTGCCTCAAAGTAAAAATAATGATATTAAATTTTAAAAAGGTAGCATAAGATATTGCTGCTTATGCAGGAGCATCAGGATGCCAAGGGACCCAAAGCGATCCTCGGTCTAAGGTTTTCAATGGCACAGACTAGTGATCACAGGATGCTGGTGATACTCTCCAGTTACCCCTGGCAACCCTTCTCAACTGTAACGATGCTGCCCTACAATAGCTTTCACTGGGCAGCTTTCTCTTCACTTAGCTGAATGCTTTGGGACCATCTGCGTCGGAAAGCATAAAAGGCCAGCCTGCCTGTGGGCCCGTCACTCTGAACACCACCTCTCTGACCCCGATTAAATACAACTTTCAATCCCTTTTGTCCTCCCTGTTGACTTCTCCTATTAAGGGAGCCCTTTGACAAAGAAAGCGGAAGAGTGGACTAAGTGCCCCCAAGAAAGGTGATGTCTGATACTGCTCAACACAAGGATTAGCAAGCCAATACATAACAAAAGCAAGTTTGGGGGAGGGGTAAAGAGGAAAAGAAAAAAAAAATGGTTTTAGCCAGGTCTTTGACTAATTCAGTAGGTACACAGTTCAACAAATAGCTATACAAGAGGCCTGCTCCGAAAGAAACAACTACTGAAGAACAATAATTTGAGGAGATACCTTTCAGCATCACGACACAAGGCCATGACATTGACAAGAATGGTGGATATATCATCTCTTACCTATGTTTTTTTAAACTAGATTTTGTGGAGAGGAAAGGCACCAAGAATACTCAAGGAGTTACTTTAAAGACAGACTGCTTCCTACAGGAGGGTCTTGTAAAATATCTTAACTTCAGCCCTGCCAGTTTAAAGGCAGTAGGATATAAAAATGTGAATGACAAGAACAACATTGGCTAGAGAAACATAAATTATTTGCCACGCAAGACGTGATTGTTTCCAAAGGCATATATTAAAAAACTATCTGCTTTTTGGAATGTGCGGAGCATCTTTTCTCAAAAAGAATTAACAGTTCTAATTTGCTAAATTCTCAGCCTGAAAAAACTTGCAGTAGCAATGGGATATCCTAATGTAACACGGCCTCTGAGCCTGAAATCAACAGTCAGCACGGGGGAGCATCTGAGCGGCTCCAAAAGCGCAGAGTCATTGGGAGCAGGAACATGGCGAAGAGTGGAGTGCCAACTACTCCCACCATCCATGCCTAGCCTCAGCAGAAGAGACCAGCCTCCTGGCCAGCACTTGCAGCAACGAAGACAAACAGCTGGAAGAGCGGGAACCTAGCTGTGCCCCCCTGCCCCAGGCAGAAAATAACACAGCTCCAGGAGCCCCAAGGTATGGGGCAGTAATTATTACGTGATTATCACGAGGGAGAAGTCAGGAAGCGCCTCAGTGTGGAAGATGTCTCCACTGAAGAACCTGAAGCCAAACAGAAGGGAATTCTGTAGAGTGAAACAGCAGAAGGGACTATAAGGGATTTTATTTCCAGAAAAAAAACAAAACTGAAATGGTAGAAGTGACCAGAAAAAAGAAACAGTAGTCAGACATCCATACACAAAACAAACCTTAAAAGAACCGCAGTGAGTTCTGGGAGCAGACCTTATTTCTAACCCCCAAATCGGCAGTAATTAGGCTAAGGAAGCAAGCACATCAGACTGGCCCCATGAAAATGCCAAAATATGGCAAATCCACCCGCTAGCATATTATGAAGGATTACAGCACAACTGCTTGCCAGCATAGTTTTTTTTCCACACCACAGCTTAACATTTTTCCTTTCTTTATAACAGCTCTGCTTCTGAAAGCTCTGAAGTTATATCCATGACCCTTCCAGCTGAGGACCAGAAAAGACTTCCTCTGGAGCATGTCAGGAACGCTTAATCTAGTGGTGTTTCTACAAAGCATCACGGTGTAAACCCTCTTCTTCTCAATCCTCTTGGTGGGGCAAATCATTGCAAGGAGCAAATCTTTTCAGGGATTAAAAGCAAATTGGGCACATCATCAAAGCTGCATTCAGTTCCCAGACATCAGGAAAGTCTGATTTTGCTATTTAGAACAACATCAACTATTGGCAAAGTTATTCTCTATATAAGTGCTCTAAAGGTCCTCAGTGAAGCTTGATCTGCAGAGGCATCAGCACTGCTGCTCCTACCTGATCCTCCTTACCTAGCCCGCTCCTACCAATTCCAATCAGGTTGTTGTACCTTATCTTGTTAAATAAGCAGCCAATCTCCAGGTTTCACTATGTCACCAAAACATTCTTATATTGTCTTTAACACTGTCTATCTGTATGGCATTTTAGTACAAAACTACTGTTCCAAACATAAGGCAGTTGGTGGTCCAAACTCTGAGAACTGGTTCTGCATTACAACAGGGAGAAATGGGACGAAAGCACGTGGGATGAGCAAAAGTCTACAGCTGCCATAGAACAGCAACAGAAGGAGATATAAAATCAGCAGTTTTTAAGATGAAAGTATGGGAGGAGACAGGCCACTGGGGTTGGTCCAGGCTACAGAACAACCGGGTTCCCATCAAAGCAGGCTTCTCACCCCTCTGGTGATGAGCAGCATGTTCAAGCCCACTTTGCGATTGCACCAGGGAGAAGCAATGCAGCAGAGAAGTTGTAACATCGAACTTCTCCTCCACTGGCATGGGAAGGGAAGAAATGGGGTCACATCAGCCATGACAACTACCAGAATGGATGGCGTTAGTCCAGACCTGCATGTTCCCCCCATGGCTCAGTGGCGCAGAGCTGGCAGGCATGGTGGAGCTGGCACAGGAACTCTGCGAGCAGCCCGCTGCGGCTGGACGTCTGCGGTGAGCTCCACTGCCGTTTGCAGATGGCATGCGGTGGGATCTCACATGCAGATGAACGGACAGGACAAGGCACACCATGGCAGTTGTGGACGGAAAAACAGAGTTATTAATGCAAAATCTCCTAACTGTACCATTATAGCACAGCAACCCCTCTTTTAAATAAAACGTTAAAATTCTGCTTGCGTTAGTGAAAAACCTCCCTGCATGCAGCAGGACCACAGTTTCACCAACTGCCAGTTCACGTAGTAAACATCAGCAGTACACTACTCTCCAGTGGAGCTTTCCCCTTCCAAAACATTTACCCGGCTATGATGACTTCCTTAGAAATACTCCCTGCAGCACCTTGTTTTGACTCCCAAATTGCACAGCAAAACACAAGGTAAAGTACAGCCGGCACATCTTAAATCTTAACCATGAGACCCAAAGGAATAGAGGACCGCATCATCAACCAGCAGGCAAGGTTTGTGGCTCCAGAGACTGTTCCCAGACACCACTCCAGCATGGGTTTTGCACAGGTTACAGCAACCACTCAGGCACAGTTCTTGCACCAATTGGGTTTTTACTGACAGCTTTATTAACATTAACTATGTGCCTTTCACATTTTCTATTGAAATTTAATGTTTTATTTGGCACACTCAATTTAGACTACAGATGTATTTCCTTCTTCCTCTTTTTGTCTTTTTTGAAAGGGGGCAAAAAACATCAGTAAAGTCCCCAAATGGGTGCCCCTGAAAATTAGTATTTCTCTATACACTCAAGAAAGTAATAGAAGGGAACCTCTTTCTAATAGTTTTACTTTCTGTGTTATCTGGAGAAAAACAGATTCATACATACAAAGTGGACTGTTTCAGAAGATAGTGCTGTGAAAAATGAAAGACTGTTCCAAAGTAAAAAGTGATTATTTCAGATGAAATGAGATGCTCCAATGTCAACCCTACTGCCTGAATCAGCAAAAAATCAAAGCTTTGCATAGAATAGGAAATTGGAGATTTTCCTTAAATTTACATTTCTTTTTGCTGAGCACATTTTTGCTTAAACATGAAAGAACTTCTTAGAGACACTCCTAGTTTCAGACATTGCTTTTTGCTATGGTGCTGTAAAATGCTGCTGCCGGGGACTGGAATTCCATTAGTACAATTGGACAAGTTTATGTATTAATGCTAGATATGAGCCACAAGAGCCATGGAAGCCAGTTATTTTTAGGACTTATGTCTATGGATAACATCATCTAAATGAAATTTTATTTTTTTTAAAAAATAAGATCTCCTCAGCTGTATTGACAATTGCCCAACAGAAAACCCAAGGCCATATAACCTAAAATATATAAATTGTAGTTTCTGGAGGCAGAATGCACCAGAAACGTAGGCAAAATGTTGGCACATACATCTCTGATACTCTGTGCACTACTACAATAAAATCAGGAAAAACTAACTCTAGGAATTTCATCATAAAGCATTGTACTATTTATTAAAACCTAAATGATACCTACCATTTGTATTCCATATATGTAGTACCATAATTAAAACCATACGTAATTAAAAACCATACAGTTTTGATATTATAATCTATCTATAAGAGGCTCCTTCTCAAGAATCTAAGCCTCAAAAAACTTAAATTGAAAAAAGTGAAAAAAATTATCCTGATCAGTCAGAAAATAGCTTAAGATTCCTTAAGTACTGTATCTTTCCCCTCACAAATATTACTGAAGAAATGCAGAGTACCCTCCCTCACACCAGTGCGGTTGTACAGTCTCTTCTCTAACAATGTGCAGACTTACCAATAGAAAATTCCAGTGAAAACAGGAAACTAAGGGCAACAGAAGAAGCAGCAAGATGATTATTCTGTGTAGGGTAAGATGATAAAATGATGTGTATCTACCACATGAACACTGACAATTCCTCAAGACAGAACAGACTCTGTAAGCTGTCTGGTTTTCAAAAAGTTTAAAAAAATGAAGCACCCTCAGCCAGCACTATGACCCTAACCTTTTGAAAATAAACCCTTTTCTTATAGCAATTGTTCCTTTTGCTGACTTCCGATACTTCTTCCTGAAGTATCTGCTGAAATTCTGGAAGAAACACAAAAATACGAGGGAAGTTACCATTTGAGCTGCACCTAAAAATATTGGGATTATACAGAGAAGCAAAATCTTCTCTTGCGAAGAAACCCCACAATTTGCAATGGGAGACCAGGAAAACCTGGTTCTCCAGCCTGTGCTACCAGTACCTGCTGCTGTTGCCTCTTGCAATACACACACCCTGAAGAGCACTGCAGGAGATGATGCCGAGATGCTCTCTGGCTGCGCATCCAGGGGAGCACGCATGCTCTCACGGACCATCTCTCCTGCAAAGGCCCTGCAGAAGAACCAGCCTGGCAGGAGCTGAGATCAGACTCTTCCAGGACTGAACTCACTGGGGGCTAGCTGACTTCCATGATTTGAAATTGCTTGGCATGTGAGCCACTGCTCCCTTGCATAAGCAAGCTCCAGTAATCCTTCAGGACAGAGAATATGCTCACATTACACTTTCTTGAATAGATTAATAATTTACAGAAAATACTGCTGTATGAACTGCTGATTCATCCACAGCAACAAATATCCACAGCAGAATCTTAAACTACAGACATAAAATCTAGGTTAATCAAGATCTCTTAAAAACTCAATGAGTAATTGTTTTAAAACTCAATTGAAATAAAACTGCTCTGTTTTTGCTTCTTTACTTTGGCACTATGTATTAATTGTGTATGATGATGTTCCCTTGTGGTTTTGTCTCTTGCTGGTAACTGTTTTAATTTTGTTCTGGCTAGTAGAAATGCAAAAGATTCCACTGTGGGTCACCAACGTCTGCAAAGTAGATGGACAATCCAAAAGAAAGGAAAGTCACAGGCAAAGAGCAAAGATGTCACTGTAAAGGATGAGCAAAAAGAACATGTTCAAAGTAGTCAGAACTATGGAAAATTCAGTAAAAACACCACAGATGCTAAAAGTAGTTTTTTCGATTGTTGCCATCAAAAGTATTGCACTTCATTAGTAAGTAACCTAACTGGGGCTTACACTCTAATTATTCTGTGCTTAACCCCATATGCAAGCCAATTTGTTCCATCATGCATAATATTGAAACAAATATTAAGCACAACAAACGTGCATAAGTTGCCATCGAGACATTTTTTCTGAAGACTGTATACCCATCTTTTCAGAACTCACACACATATATTTGTGGCAATAATTTGTATCCAAAACCAAGTAATAAAAAAATTTCCCTTGAGATTACTATTTTTAAAATATTTCATGAAACAGAGTGCTTAGATGGCATCGTTACATTTGGAGAGGTCACTTAAATACAGATTTTGTATGGCAACAAACCAGAAGAGCAGGCACAGCAAAGTGCAAGCCAGCCTGCGTTTTCTCAGCTTCCTCTTTTTCTTTAGAGACACTCTGGTCCATCCTTCTCTCTGTGCTGAAGTTATCAGACAGATAACACCGTCCGGTGCCTCTTGGGGCAACCGGAACCAGCAGGGTCTGGACGCACAGGGGCTCTGTGGGACAGCAGAGGGGCGGCGCGGCCGTGGGATGGTGAAGGGGCACAGTGACCCAGCCCTGGGACCGGTGGGGTCAACGGGACCTGGCAGGTGGCTGCGGGCAGCCGGCGCCGCCAGCAGCGGCTGGGCAGGCAGCCACAAGCCCGTGGGGGTGCAGGCAGCAGGGGCTGGCTAGGGCAGGCAGACATCCACAGGCTTTAAAGCATGACGCCAAGAAGAGTGGCGTGGAACACCATGGAGGGGTTTTCAGAACCTTCTAAGGGAGGTCTGGGCAAGAGGGAGGAGAAGGCTGGTGGTAAAAGCATAAGCAGGCAAGAGGGGTGGAGAGTGCAGCCTGCCAGCAGTCCCAAATGCAACCCCAACTCCAACACTGACCCTCACCTGGAGTACCGGCAACATGCAATCCGGCGAGGACTCTGGGCTGGCAGCAGTGGGGATGCTGACCTCCAGAAGGTGCAGGAAGCATGGCGGCTTCTGCCTGAACTGCAACAGGGGAGGTGCAGTGGAACTAAGGGATGCCAGGCCAAAGCCAGGAGAAGTGGGTACAGATGGAGCTCAGCCGCGTGGTGAGCCAGGACGGAGCTGGGAGCTCCTGGGAGCACAGAGCAGCACAGGGGAGCCTGGTGGCTGGGCCTCGTCACCCACAGAGGGGGCTGGGCAGCATGGCATCCACTGCCCTCCGGCTGTCCTGGACATTCCTGGGTGTGCAGCTGAGGCAGGATAATGACATCTGGACACGCAAGAGGGAATGAGCGAGCGCTACAACTGCTCCAGCTGTACAAACACTGCTGCTCTGAACACGTCTTCACGTCTGCTGCCCAGAGAGTGGGGCTGCTGTGGCGGGGAGTGGGCAGCTGCGCGTCCAGGGAGGGTTGAAGCAGCCAGCGTGCCACATGCTCCGGTGGTAGAGAGGGACTTTCGGCAGCCCTCAAGGCCTTCAGCAGGCAGCCAGAGTAAAGATTCCCTCCTTTCACATTACCTCGCTTAAAGATTTAATGGCAAGGGGCAGACTCTGGCAGAGAAGGCAAAGCAATGCCACCAGCTCTGCAGCGGCTACGTGGCTGCCCTGGAAGCACCTGCCAAGCTGCTGCCGCCCAAGAGCAGCTCTGGCAGCAGAGGACATGGCGAGAAAAGGGCATGGCGGGACCACTGGGCCCCTCCTGCAGCTTGTTGCGCCATGAAACCAAAGTCCGCTACGCCACGGGCGGCAGGACCGAGCAGGGAGCACAGTGAGGTACTTGGAGGGATACTGTAAATGAAGAGAGCCCTCTGAAGTCCAGGCTGTATCTAAATATGGAACTATTTTGCCTGTCCAAAGAAGAGGAGCTTGAGCAGCTCTGGGGTGGGAGGAGAGCACTGGCGCCCTATGTCACTTTGAGCTGCAGTGGACAACAGAGGGAAGTGTTCAACCCCATCACCTCCAGCAGCACAGGAGGCAGGAGCAGATCCATGCTCTTTGGCGGACAGAGCTGCAGCAAAACATCACAAGCACCACAGCTGAGCTTTGCTGAGAGAAAACAACAATGCACTCTCCCCCATGAACAGAAATAGGAAAAAAAAAAACCAACAAACCAAAAACCCAAAATAACCACAAAACTCAGTTATGACTTCAGCCCACCATATTTGAACCTAGTGAACGGGATCTCCTTCTACCTTTTTGCATTCTAGCCTTGCAAACTCCGAGAACTCTCTTACCTGACCCGGCCAGCTGAGGACACCCCTGTCATCTTCCCACTCCACAGTAAACTCTGGCAGGGCCAAGCCACAAATGGTATTACTGACAGAAGTGCAGTAGCGCTGGGAAAACCACACAGGGATGGTGTAAGGAGGTACGCTTTGCCATACACAGTGTTTTCTAGTAGCGTGGCTGTCTGCATACAAGCAAGAGTCCAGCTTTGCAGGACTGGGCAACAACTCTACATGAAAGGTATTTTCATGGATGAAAATTTCTTTTTTTCAATTACATTTTCACACTCCAAAAATTTAGTTATCTGCAGGAGAATGGTATCTGGCAGGAACTTGCTTTCACGACACACTTGTAATTTCAGCATGGAGAGGGACAGAAGAAGTGTTATCAGTGATCTAGCTGGGAACAATGATAAATGGAGCAAGGCAGCCCAAACAAGTGTGTGCAAAACACACTCGGAAAGGAACGTTATTCTACCCATGCTTTTCAAAAGTGCACTGCTAACATCCTCGCAGCAAGCACTAACAGCGTATCATCTGTGCAGTCCATTACACCATCTCCGATTCCAGCATTTCACAGCCAATGCTGTTTACTGCCACATCCCCACAGCAAATTTACCTTTGTGTTCTTTATTCCCATTTACTCTTCTAATGACACACGCTGAAGAGACAAGACACCAGTGTAACATAATTCAGACATTTTAAACTTTTCTCTCAACTGTTTCTGAAACATATCTGTTCCATTCAGGCTTAAGAACAGGAGATACAGAATGGGGTTAAGTGCATCTTTTGTCAGTAACCCATCTTCTCCCTGTGGTCTCGTAAACAAGCGGCTTTCTTTAGAAATACAGCAGACCTCCAATTTAAATTTATGGGAAGGCTGAACCAGAGGAGCCCGCACTCAAATAATTTTAATAACCTATTAAGTTACGACTTCAGATTCATTTTATAACCATGTTCCTCAGGGAACAGCACTATCAGGATAAAGATAGAATTTTTTTTCTTTTAAAGATAAATAGCATCATTAATCTGCAACATTTCTTTTCTATTATCTTTCAAAATGAGGAGTTATTTTGTTCTGATCTTGAGGTAATTAGCCTTCATTCACTAGCCAGAAAATGTCTGTGTTCTGAAAATTAAAAATGTGTCATTAAGTGGAATTTACCATAATGTCATTTATCTTTATATAGTTCATCAGTGACAGCAATGGGCCTGGGAATCCATCAGCTTTTACCAAGGAAGCATTAAAACAAATTGAAAAACAGAATAATCCCAGGCACTCTTTAACACAGTCAAAGCCATTTGGGTAATTAAATAGTGGTATTTAAAGTTTTAATTTAGATTTTCCCCTCTGTTCATCAGCAGTCAAATGAGATGTTCATATTCATAACTGTTTGTAATAAAGGGTTTCATAAAGCAAACGGAATATCAATGCCATTAAAATTAAAGAGAACACAGAGAAATCTTTCAAGTGCAAACAAGGAAGTTCATTCCTACTGCACCCTATTTTCTAAGATTACATCGGGAATAAACCCTCACTATACCTGGCTTGCTTTCCATACTAATAATGTACACATTCTATGATGTTGGTGCTCCCAGTAGTTACAGCTAACTTCATTTACATTTCTTGTCTTTGAGTGTTTTGTTACACACAAGAGCCAACTTCAAGAAGTGGTATAGTTTGCCTTCTGTTTCCATTGTTTTTCAATTGTTTGCATATTAATCTCAAACATCTTTTATCTTGTATGTTCAGCTCTTGAGAGGTTATCGTTCTGTTGTGCTTCTACAGCTATTGCAATGCAACAATGTGCACCCAGGAAACTAGTATGTAGGATAAATAATACTAACAATAATTATTTAGGGATGCAAATAGAATCAGTAATGAGCAGGCCATACAACAGTAATCAACTTCAGGGAATATTTTTTTGTGTATACAGGCAAAATATTAAGAAAGCGTTTATTAAAATGTTTATTAAAAGCATCACAGTTCAACCCAGAATAGCTTATGTGAACAAGCCTACATGAGCATCCTGCCTAGTACCGAGAGGTTAGTCAGTGCAAACATACTTCTGGAAACTGCTCCCGTAGACCAGCTGACTTTGGCAATAGATGGTTTAACAGAAAGATAATGGCTCTCCTAGGAAGGCCATCAATATGGCTATATACTGAGAAAAAAGGCAATTAAATCTTAACTTCAGGACACAGTTCTAAATTTGCTAATTATGGTTTAATTATGTTTAATTATGATTTCCATGGAAGAAAAAACAATGTATAAAAAGCTTGCTAGTACCGCTCTTATTAGATACAATTAAAGCCTACTGTCAGTTTTTGCCAAAATTAAACTAAACTAGAGAGATAAAATTAAGTAGTTCCTCATGAAACAGTTTCAACCGAAATAAGTCTGACTAATGAAACTTTCAACAGATGTACATTCTCACCAGCACGCTATTGGCTGCTACAGTTATTTAAAATATGGGGAAAAAAGCACATATTCTCTCTTCTGAGTGCAGTTGGACCTAAATTAGACCAAAGTTCTTTCACATGGTAAAAAATCTTAAAAGATTTTAGATTCTTTTTGAATATGAAGTCTAACAACTTTTGTTCACTCTCTTTTAAATAAAGCAGAAAACTCCAAAATTAGGACTTAATTTGCAATGTTACAGAGACTTAGAGGTACTTTTTTGCAGAACCACCTCAGATGTTCTATTTTTCAGTTCCAGAGCAGCGGGCAATATATTAGGCAAGAAAAGATATTCTTATGTAGCACTGGAAACAAACATTAGAAATCTGAGTGCCTCTGGAATTTTTCATGTATGAAGTGGAACAATATAGCACAGCATAAATTAGGTAAAACGTAAAATCAGCACACGCTTAACAACTCGATCAATACCAAGACACCGATGATAAATCAGGTTGTAGTATTTTTTGCTATATTCCTATTCCTCCTTTGCTGAAAAATATTGTAATTTTTATCACACTTATAATACAGAAAAGTTCAGTAAATATACAATGTTCAAGAAAGGCTGGTCTCTAAAGAAGTAACCAGGCTAGGTTCCTAGTAGTGTAAATTTTCTCTTCCAACAATAATGAAGTATTCCTTTTAGTTATCCTTCTGAAATACCTTCCCAAACTTACTTACCTCTGATAACCTGTTTCCATGAACACCATTCCAGCAACTTTTTTTTTTCTTCTCTTTTTTTTTGTTTTAAATTTAACTAGATGCTTTTGAGTCAGTACTACGCCTTAGCTACCTCTGAGGCACGGTCATACTGGCATAGTTGGACTTTAATCTCTACAGCTCTGTTAGATTTCACTCCTTTTAGCAGCTCCTTTTGTTCACAAGCACACATTGTCATTGAAGGAGATGGGAAGCAACTTTCAACTTGTGAAGCAAGTAGGTCTTGTGAAATTATTCCATCTCTAATTCCCCCTATCCAGGCAGTGAATAAATACACCATTACAACTGCTGTGGAGATCCAAACGAACCCTAGAGTTGGCAAGATAAAGTCAAGTCATACACGAAGGCAATAGAAATGTGTGCAGGACCTGCTAGAATTAATTGATTAACACTGCTTTTTAAAAATAAAGTTGGGTCACCTAAAGCCTAACACAGACTATTTTTAAAGGCATACATAGAAGGAAATAGACAAGAAGGTGCAAAATTATCCCTGCTACGTTGCAGCAAAGTAACATAATAAAGAAGCGACAGGAGATGCTTCATGTCAGTAGGCAGAAACCCTTCTGCCTGCCAGGAGGAGCTGTAACATCCCCCCACAGTGCTGGCAGGCTCTGGAAAGTAGCAGAGCCCGTCCGTCCTGTACCTGCTAGGACAGCCAAAGAGATGCACGGGCACAGGAGAATGGAGTCAAAAGAGAAAACCAAGATACACTTCTAGTGGGAAAACTGAAGAATCGGAACATTTCCACCACCTCCTGCACAGCCGTAACGAGAGTGAAAAGTTACCGAAATGAGCTAAAGGTGACTAACAGCAAAGACAAAACAAATGCAAACATGTTCTTTAAAACGATCTCTTATACCGCAATTCTGAACGGCAAACTACAATCAATATGATGTTTGGAGTGTGCACCTTATCCCCGAAACCACCGGCTACCTATTAGGGTAACAAAAATAGCTAGACTTTCGGTAATGTGAACTCTATTCTTGTAACATTTAACTTAACTTCCTGTGTCTTTGTGTCATTCAAGGAAGTGAAACTCATGCATAGCATGTTTATATTATTCCCCCTTATAGTAGACTTGCAGACAATGTCAGGTCTGGAGAGATAAGAGCTGCCTCTAGGACATGAATTCTCATGAGGATTAGACAGCCACCATCTGGGGCCTCGCGTTTATCTGCAGCAGCTGCAGTCTAAGTATCAGCCTGGATAAAAACGGGTGCTGGTCCTGAAGTGTTTAACAAGTTGCTGCAACTTGGTTTCAATTACAGTTTGCTGTCTTTTGAAAAAATGGAAGAATAAATAACAGACTGACCTCCCTTGGCAGAAAAGCGCCAAGAGATGCTCACTGCAGCTCTACAACCTTCTGTTCTGCTCTCTGCCCAAAAGAAAACCCCAAATCATAATAGTTCAGGTGAACCCATTTGGTATAAAGGCTTATAAAAAAAACAGGACATGGCAAAAAGAATCAATGTTTTCGGTGCACTCTCCTATTGGCATTCACTGAAAAGAAAAACATCCAAACGTCTAAAACAGGTAAAGCAAACTGTATGAGGGACTGCAAGTTTAGGTATCCTAAACGTTTAGAGTTTTCCCTGCAAGTAAGGATTCAAAGGTAATTGTCAGAGGCATCTAACTTCAGGCATATCACAATCCTATCTGGCATGTTTTTCCAGGCACCAAGAAGAAACGGAGGAACTGGCAAATCACTTGCACTCGTTCCAAGTTCTAGCCTGCAGACAAATAAACTGAGCATGTAGATTGCCCTCTGCTGTGTTGACTCGGCAGCAGAAAGAGCCCTGCCTAGAGATTTTTGGCACTT
Source organism: Scopus umbretta (assembly GCA_013400535.1). Classification (NCBI taxonomy): domain Eukaryota; kingdom Metazoa; phylum Chordata; class Aves; order Pelecaniformes; family Scopidae; genus Scopus; species Scopus umbretta. The sequence goes on from VZTL01010047.1 coordinate 33,227, forward strand.
TATTCTCTAGCCTCTCTTTTCTTTCTTACTTCACTTATTTTCTGCTGCAGCAGCATCTTGTTTTGTAATTCTGTTAAGCAAACCACAGGGCACCACCTAAGAACAATCAATAAACCTCATTAAATTAATTAAGTAAGTTTTTAAAAGCAAATATTGCTGACGAAAAAGCTATTAGAAACATGGAAAAAAACAACTAGTAGGAGGGAAGAAAAATTTTGGTGCGATCTCTGGGCATGCCTTTCTAAGTTGATGCTTGAAAATGCAGAAGCCTCACTGGCTTCTTAGTTAAGACTTTAAAAAAATTACTTTTAAAATTCTTTGGTTTTGTGACAAAGTCTGCCTCATTGTGTTGCTACAGCAGTGAAAAAGGAGAATATCTTACTTTATTCAGTTCCCTTGTCTTGGGTTTGCTCTGCTTTTATATACATGTACATAGCCTGTGTTCCAACACCATCACTTAAAACAAGACCGATATTAAAAATGCCCATTTTGGGCTGTTCAAGAAAGCAAAGTGCCGCTTACACACATTCTCCATGAGAGGTGAGCAGCTCTCAGACTGGATGTGTGAGCCCCCAGAGCCCCATGGCTGATCTAACCAAAGAGCAAAGAACAAATCCCAGCGGGAGAGAGCCTCCAGCCACTCTCTGTGATTCTAAGACAGCTCTGAATTTGGGTCAGAAGTTCCTGTCATTGAATCTGCTGCTGTTTTTTCTGAAGCTGGCTGAAAATGTCCACCATGTCCTGTCCTGAGTACCAGGAAACAGGACGGTGAAGCCACCAAGATAAGCCAGCTGAAGCAAGGACAGGCCAGATCAGCAGACAAGAGTTAAACATCCCATCTGATGCCTGAGCAAAGCCTGCAAGCACCCTACTCATTTCTCAAGTAGAAGCCAGATATTTCCCAACAAGATGTTTTAGTGGGTGGCACTGAGTGACCCGCCACTAAGGAAGAGGTGCTGCTTCAGCGCTGGGTACTCAGCATTGTCCAGTTAGGCTTTTCAAAAACAGGTGCTGGGAACTAAATTTCTAAATCCATATTAAACCTTTAAATCAAGCCAAGTCTAATTGGGAGACCAATTTTAGACTTTTTTTTTTTTTTTTTTTTAATTATTAGAATATGCTGCAGATTTTGGTCCTTACAGCTGCATATCAGAGCACCCTGTCTACCTTTTCCCTACCAAAAGTGCAGGTACCATGGGTTTTCCAGGAAATGTGACCTAACTGGAATGTCTGACCAGCTCATATTGTCACTGACTGACCACAGCCCATTTTGTACTGATGCCAGGATTCATTAGATCACTGCAACAAACTGGCAGGCCTCCCCACTACTGCTGTGCAAATCCAGTATCCAGCAACTCATGGAGAGGCATGCAAAAGTTACATTAACAGATGTCTTAGAAAAGAGGGAGAGAAAGAAAACCTGCCATAGCCAGCAGGCAACCAGGATCTCAACAGGGTGACGGAACCCCCTTTGTCTGCTCATGGCCGATGCTCAAGCAGCTCTTCACGGCCACTGGGACACAGCTTCACACAGCTGCAGCGCCAGGGCTAGCTGACCAGCATCAGCACGAGAGCTTTCTGCTCCATCTGCTCAGATGCAAATGTAAAAAAA
>VZTL01010047.1:40144-68482 GCA_013400535.1 Scopus umbretta
AAGAGAGGGGCCAATGAGGTTCTGAATCCTAGGTAATATGAAACCCTGCAGAGGCTTATCTTTGTGGCATATTTTAAGGGTTAAAAAGTGAACTAAAAAGATGTAATTTAGCACAAAAGCGTCAAGGAATGCCTAGAAGTATTTTGTACTGAGGAAGGATGGCTTGACTTGGACTAGCATTTTAATAGTCATTAAAAGGTGTGCTGTACTACATCATCTGGCACAGCACCCTCTGCTTTCACTGGCCTTTCTCAAATTTCTGTTCTTTCACTTTGCTTATACCTCTAGACTGTAAACGAGAAATTACCTGTTCCCAAAACATTTAGTTTAGAGCTTCATACACTGCAAGACAGTAAAAAACTTTTATTCTTCTGGTTCAAGAAAAATGCTCTCTCTTCCCTGCTTAATGGGGTACTTTCTAAGTCGCTGTTCAAAACACATCCTCAAGCACAGCAGCTTGCTGACATGAAGATACAAATACCCTTCATATCTAATACAAATTTTCCTCAAACTAGGACCACCTTATCCTTGAAATAAAGATGCTGAATTCATCAGGTTTGTATTCTACACTGCTGACAGAGATTTCTTTAATTCCTTTAACACCAATAAAAGAAACAAAAGTTCTGTAGATAAGCATGTGTTGCTTATTTTCTTACGTTAGGGCACCCTTACATTGAAAGCAAGCAATAGGTTCTGCCAACTGTACTTAACGTGTTTGTAAAACCATAAAGATTAAACAGTATAATGTTATAAATCCTATTACAGTATATAATCTCTAAATTACATTCAAGTGGATAAAAAAAATACACAGCTTGTTAATGAACTTTACATTTTCACAACACCATTTACACGGCACAGAAGAATTCCTTTACTTTGGATAAAAAGTTTATGGAAATCCATTTCTCATCGCTATTACACGCAGTGGATTCTGTTTGTCCGAGGAATCCAATGCCCTGAAAACGTCAGCCTCAGAAAGGGGCGATTTCCTCACCCGCATCCCTTTTACCTTCTCTGGGTTTTCGCACAGCACCTTGCATGGGACCAAGAAGTGGAAAGGAGGTGGCTATTCAGACGTGGGCAGAACAAAGACCCGCAGCACCCCGAGCCCCGCCGCTGCCCCCTCCCATGCAATCGGGAGAGGGTATCGACAGTGCCGGGCCCGCGGAGGACAGCAGGGCACAGGGGTGGCAAAACGCGGACGCCACCGGGCAGGGCAGCCGCCAGCTGGCCCCAGCCCGGCCGCCTGCAGCCTCCCCTGTGGAAAACTGACTTTCTCTTCCTGCCGGGACATCAGGGAACAGCAAGGGCGAGAGCTGTGCAAAGCACTATTGTGTGAAAAGGAAAAAAGTATCTTTGTCTGTTGTGGTGGCTCAAAACAGAGGAAGCTGGAGTTTCAGAAACAGCTTTTTTGCAACGGATGAGCGAGTTTTCCCGATCCCCTATAAATAACATGGAAACTAATGTAAATCTGTGAAGCCACAAAGCCCCACCAGTGCCTCCTGGGTGGATTTTTAAGGCATCAGGTTGTAAAGCTGCAACTTTCTGACCAACAGCAGAAGTAACATAATTTCATCTGAAGAACCGTGTTTACCAAACCCCATGAAGTTTTACAACAGTTTCACACCAACTGAGCAAACAAACCTTAAACAGTAAAAATCAGCAATTCTGAATATAGCATACACAGGAGATAGCATGCTGCTTTATGAGCAAGGGGCTGTAAAATCCTCGTAATGTTATTTTTAGTAGTAAAATTGTCAGGAAAAAAAAAAGTAAAATTAGTTTCAAACAAATGTTAAGGTTGTAATCACTTTTCTAACCATCACGACACACTAGCATCAGCAAGAATAGCAGTGTTTGAGGAAAACTGCAAAAGGAAAACATCCCCTTGTCAGATTCAAACTGCAAAACAATAAAAGGGTATGAACAACCATCTATAACTATGTGTTATTACAGTATAGCCCTTCTTACTTTGAGTGCTCAGGTAAGTATGTTCAACGAAAGACATTCAAACCACATAAACAATGACCTTACTACTACTCATGTAGACTAAAAAAACATGGTATCACAAAAACAAATCAATGAAAAACCACTTCACCAATGGCATTTTAACAAGGCCCACCGCAACAGTTATGCAGCCGTGAATTTTGCCACGGTGTTCACCTTGCCGTCCATACTGTTATTCAGTTTATAAAATAAGGCATGCCTCTTGTCATAACTCTGAGGACATGATTTGAAAGATCTGGCATCCTTGAGTCTGCAACAAGACGATTTGAATGTGGGAGTTAACAAATTAATCTCAAATTCCTTAACTCCACAGGTTTGAGGCTTATTACTTTTCTCCAAGAGGCCATGGAATTCAGCATTTCTCAACACAAAGTGTAATTTTGCTGCAGCCAGACATCCATCATTTTTTGTCCCCAGGCAGCTGCCTCTCACTCTCCATCCTCCATGTGTGGGAGACGTCATGGGCACACAGCGAATGCCCCTTGCAGTGACACACAGAGCTAGGCACTGGGATGTAAAGAGACAGGAGCTGCAAACCCCAGCCTTGCCTTCTAGTAAGCAGAAGGCGGCATTCCCGGGCTGGAAACCTGAGTGCCTGGGCTCTGGGAATGGGAAGATAAGCAGTGCAGCAAGCAGCGAACTGTCTGCCCGCAGGATCAATGAGACTTGGAGTAGAGGACACTGGTACTGCTGCAGGGGCCCAGACCAGGCTGCCTGCAAGGCTTTTCAAGGTCTTGGAGCTCCTGTTTCTGCCTGGTACTGCCTCTTGCAATCTGTCTACAGCAGGAGAGGCAGTTTACAGTCCCCGGGAACTCTGTGCCATGCGGGCTTTTACGGCATCATTTTCATCTGCCTGCCTGTTCACAGGCTCAGTGCAACACTGCAAAACCATCCTCTCGGCATTTCTCAGCACCCACAGACAATTCAAGCTGACCTCGCAGAAGGCTCACTGTGCCTTCCAACATCAGCACATGGTTCAAAATGCTGGGTGAAAGAGTGTCTCAGGTAAACCTGTCTCATCTGCTAGGTTATAAAAAAACAGCCTGTCCAGTAAATCCAGAGGAAACTCTCTGCTGACCAGGTTTCTGAAGCTCCTCAACACTGATGCCATACCCACATGTCCACCGACCAGGCAGGCACTCGCTGGAAAGACCTTGCCCCCAGGACGAGGACTTCAACGACTCCCGCTCTGGAAGGCCGGCACCTTCACAAACAGCCTGACCAAGGCGGAGGTCGTCAGCTGCTGGGGGAAGCTGCAGTAACAGAATCCACAACAGAAGAATGATGCGCCCGTGCGCAGCCACTGTTGCGATGCGAGTCCGGAGGGCTTTGACGTGAGCAGCAGACCCAGGGATGTCAAGGTACTCCCAGCTCTCCTGCAAAAAGCCAACACCTGGGCAGTTCATCCCGTATTTTGTGTAACTGGAATGCAACTGTGGTAATGCAGAGGGGTTGTATGACAGCAGGTGTTTTTCACCCCTCTTGCCAAAAAAAAAGACCACGGGACAGCAGAGAAGAAAATCGGCATAGCCGCTATCTTCTTCCCCTTCTGCAACTGGGCTCTGCTTGCTTCCTAAAAATGTAAATTTTCATGGAAGCATGAGAGTGAGCTCAAGGTCCTTTGGATTTCTCTGGACTTCTTCATGGCATTAATGGGGAAACATGGTACCACAGCTGGCAGATGTCTGCAGGGTGGTGTGTCCACCAGCAGCCATCACCAACAGCCAGCTGAGGCCTTCCAGGCAATGTGCAGGGACCGCAAACCTGGCCTGCAACGAGGTGCTGTGCACCCTGGCTTAATTCCCTGCCACGCACCTCAGCAACCACAACACCGTCGAATGGCGAGGGTGTCCCACAGGTTTCAAGCAGAAGAACAAGCATGCAAGGAGTAAGATTCCTCTGAAAAGACAGTTTCACTGTTTTTTTTCCTAGCATTGAGTGAAAAAGGAAGTAAACACATTTCAAAAAATGATAACTGAACCACAAATACTAAATTGAAGTACTAGTTACAGATTGTACGAGGCTGCTTTAAGTTTTAACATCACTGCATAAAATCAAAACATTATTATAAAAATTTAGTCAAACAGCAAATTTTGTAATTTTATTCTTCAGTGTTAAGTATACAAAGTACGACACAGATGTACTTGTTTAACTTTGACTTTATGACTTATGCAAAGCATCACCTATTATTCCAAGTCTCCAAGTGCAAGTCTCCTTAAATAAACTTTTCTAAGACATTGTGAAAATGGAGGTTGTGGATTAGCGAGCAGCGAAAGATGAGGTCATCTAGGCCTATTGAAACAGCGTTTTGAGACCTCACAGACCAACAATAGCGGAACTTCAGCAAATCCTCTGAAGTACACCCCCTTGTTTTCCACGCAGCCTGGATTAGTCTTGAGCTTCTAGATCTAAAAATACAATAACCCTTTCACTCATATATAATAAAGAGAAATAGACTATACTAAAAAAAAAAAACCCTAATAGGTTTATTTACATGCCCAGCACATAGAACTCTTCTGTATTTACAATACAGAGGGCAAAACAATACAAAACAAATGGCAATTCAAAAAAATGGTTTTTTTTCTTTTTTTCCAAGCTGTGTGGACGTGGTTTGCCATTTTCATGGTGTAAAATATGAGGCACTCATGTCTCAAACTGACAAATGCACAGGCCTCTAGTAGTATCAAGGCTGTATATTAACAAACCTAGTTTTTAGGAGAACATGACAGAACAAGATTAAACAAATTCACATGTGCAATTAGGTCCACCAAAAATTCCTGAAAACACGCAGAAGAAAAAGTTGAATACCAAGGGCTGCTCTCCTAATTTATGGTTACTTTTGCCAGAAACCGAGGTGTGTCTTGGGACAGATGCCACAGCTGGGAAGAAAGAATTTTGCTACCAATCTGAGCAACAGGAAGGTCAACCTTACAATAGACTGTGATTTTTATATACATGCATACTTGACGTTTCAAAGCCACTGGAAAAGAATCGAACTTACGACTCTACTTAGAGTTTTCCAAGGTGTTCTGGCAACAGGAAAAAAGGCAAATAGCTCCACAGGTAGGCTATAAATAACACTTGATTTGTGCAGTAGAAGAGGAGGGACAAGGGGCGCCACTTAGCACAACAAAACGTGAGGGTAGGCCATTTCCACACCACACACAGACTTTAACATTAGAATTTTAGCACTCAATTCCTTTGCAGAGCTGTCATCACTTTATGCTGTGGGAACAATGTAACAGGGTCTTGAAAGGCTGGGAATACCCAGGCCTGCTAAGAATAAGTGGGAAAAAACTGCATTACTGCTTTCTATGCCAGCTGCCCTTAGCCTTGAATAAAGAAGAGGAGGGAACATGGAGAAAAGAGTAGATCAGCACTGTATTTATTTCCTCCAGCAGTAAACAGTCCACTATAGGCTTTATAGCAAACTCGCCACAGCTTTAAATCCCACCATGGCAAAGTGGCTGAAAACGAGGTGCCACGAGCACCATGCAGATGTGATGGAGGACTGGCCCCCAGCGTGCATATTGCTCGGTTTTAAGGACAAGGCAAAAATTTTACAGTATGTTCTTCAGCTCCCTCAGTATGAAAATCCTGATCTCCCACATAAATAATTATTTTATCATAGTTTTAGGACAGGAGCAAGATGAAATTACTGTAGATCTTTCTGTAACATCTAATTTCTGCATTAAAAAAAAAAACAAAAAACACAAACCTGAAGAAACCGTCTTTACCAGTACAAACAAAACAACACAACGCTCATAAAGCACACAAGCTTTGCAAAGTATGGGCAGTGACTTTCAAATCTGTTACAGGCTGGAAAACAGGGACATAAACGAAGCCATTTGCTAAGGCTCACACAGAAATCCATCTCACAAACCAGCGCAAACTCAGTTCCTGTGATTCTCCATATTGCACCCCAAGTACCATCTTGGGGATGTGATTTGCATGCAGCTGTTTTAGAGAGACAGAGCAGGCGCTGGTTGTGGAACAACCATCCTGAGCCCAAAGGCCGCTGCAGGGGCAGCACAGCCCTGACCCCCGTCTTCGGTCCTGCAAATCTATCACATTTACGGGGAACTACGTTTGTTCCCACCCTTCGGAGCCGCAGCCTTCAACTTCCAGCATCTCTTCTGGCCGGAGCGAGCACACACAGGTCTCAGGGCAGCGCGAGGCACTGAGCAGGCACAGAGCTTGCGTGGTGCGTGGCAGCAGCAGCCCCCAGGCACCCCCACGAGCAGGGGTCTCACCAAAGAGCGGGTGCAGAGGACCAGGCAGAGCCACGGCCAGTGGCCGGCACCGACTGATGGAGGCTGCAACCGGCTGCCACAGTGCTCCCGCGCAGCGGGAAGGATGAGCTCGGCAGCCCTGGTTCCCCGGCACGTCCCCAGCAGTCAGGGTGGTCGCAGGTGTGGGCACAGGCACACCCAGCAGCCGGCAAGTGCTCTTCCAGACCCAACCTCTCAAGTTAACTGCTGCTGGAAATCACTGCCTTTCCGGCTGGCAGAAGCTTCCCTGTGCTCTGCAGCTCAAACAAGCCATGACTTCACGAAAAACAGCTGCAGGATCACCCTGCCACCTCCTGCTATGTCCCAGCAGGCTCACAGCAACCTCAAGCCTCACTTCGGCACAATTAAAATAAATGCTGGAAGTGAAAAATCTCGGAAATCTGTTCTCTTCAGCAAGGCACTTATCACTTAGAAGTAAATTTCTCTTGCGTGTGCCAAGAAGGAAAACCTTTTTCTATGTTGCTGGCAAAACTGTCAATCATCTTGATGAGCAGCAAATAAATGAATGCCCAATGATGGGATTCTATATTATCCTTAAAAAAGAAATCCATCAAATAAACATCAACAGGTAAATGTTTATACCCGACAGCCATCAATTCCAGCTATCCATGCAAAGAGACAGGTGAGCTGGACTGGTAAACCTCGAAATTAGAGAGGTATTAATCATCTGCTCCCAGCCAATATAAACAGATGTTATTTTTAAACAGGCAAAATCACCTCTTCCTCTGAAATTTATTTGCAACAGATAATGTTCTGTTACATTTTTAATCAAGCAGATGAAGTTACATTTAAATTGAAAATCTGCTGCACTCAACTAATCAGGCAGGTAAAATTCTGAGATGATTGAACGGCAGTACAGAGCACACTATTACAGCAGGTAAATTGTGAAATTTACCTGTCACACCACACAGCTTATTGTTCAGCCACCGCGCCTGCAAGTTAGGAGCAAAGAACTAAGACAAAAAAAAGGAAAGGCATGTTAAACATATTTATAAATCTATCATATTTTAGGAAAACACCATTACCAGTGTCAGGGAAAAAAAATAAGCTCCACCTCTTTCTTACAAAAAAAGCCAGTAAAGATTTACATAGGTTAGTTCTATCTGCTTCATGCTAGTCTAAGTTGCATGTCTGGATATGCTGAGATCAAGGCACAACACGAAACACCTCTCATCTTTCTCCCACAATAAAATAAAAAGGAAGACCAAAAATATCTAAAATATCTTAGGGAAGAAACAGTGTGATTTTTCTGTTAATCCATTTCCTGGATCTCCTACAGACATGTTGGTAAGCTCTGACCCACCACCTAACTTCTTCATGCCTTAGCTCACCACTTTTAAAAACTGGTATTAATGTCCTGACTCAGAAGTTCACAGACAATACACTTATTTATGTAAATGCTGCTGTGCTAGAAGCAGCACTCATCTAAATAAATGAAATACAGAGTTCAGCTACCTACTGTCTACAGAAACACCCTAAAATGCTTTGTTATAAGAAAGTGCCAGAAACAAGTATCTTTCATCTTAATTTTAAAATGAGATCCATATAGTTTTATGCATGACATTTATAAATTATACATAGCTACAATTTTTTTTTTTTATGATGAATAGAAACTGACGGCAGACATCGGGAAGACTGTCAATTATTATTCTTGTTCTAAGGCATCCACACCTTTTAGCTGGCTGCAGATGCGGAAGTACTGACACTGAAGAGCAGCATGCACACTGAACACTGCACATCTTGCAAACTCTGTGCCATCCTGCGCAAGCTGCAGGCGACGCGTCGCCTCGTGCCCAGGCACTCAAACCCTGCATGCCACACGGTACCCTTCTGCAGATCAGCAGTGCTCATAAAAACCAAAACAGACCTGGTAGTAAATCTAATAATCACACTGATTTGTCCTTGTGAGTATCCGTAATTATTACATGGTACCAGAGCACACACATACACTGCATAAATTCTGCAGCACATTTCCACATCCTCAGCCACACGACGCCAGTACTCCTTCAGACTGCAGCTAAAACCTCTCTTTAGTAACAGGTTATTTTTTAAACCTGAAGATGACACAAAGACCCTAACGTACCAGGATAAACACAGGCTACCTGTGAAAGACTGTAGGAAAGTCAGGTTTAAAAGCAGAATACTTGTGAAGTTGTTTCACTTTTGTTAACTATTCACAAGATAGTAATTAAGACTCATTTCTCCCTTTTTTCCTCTAGGAATTTAATGAACTGTGCCATTTTCATACGATATTTTATTTGTCAAATAATTGTTCCTACAACAGCAAAAAGTTTTAATGGTTAGGAGCGCAAATCATGTTTTAAAAAAAAATAAAAAATCAATACAGTCATTTTACACTGGCATATTTTAAGCACTGCAATAGTTTAGACACTGCAGCAGCTTTAAAACTAAAACCTTACAGTAAGACCTTTAAGTTAAGTTAAAATATATAACCATAAATTCTGAAAGTCCCATGGTTAAAAGGTGGTTCACCACGGCACAGTAACACATGGTACCATCGCTGCCCTTACCTACGCCATCTACACTGGAGAGCTCATTGCCCTACTTTGGACAGGGTTCGACGGCTCACCTGGATTACGTCCCACTACAACTACCTGGTGGGATGTCGCTGGAGTTTCCAACAAACAGGGCTCAGCCAGTGAGTGCCCGTCTCCTGCACTAGTACCATGCTTTTGCATGGGTCTGCTAGATCAGGACGGCAGCGTACAGTGGGGAGTGGCAGAAGGAAGGTGCTGCCTTCACCAGTCCTACCAGCTCCATTTACAAAGTAAATGTGTACACGTGTGTCTTGAACAGGAATTTATACCCTCTTTCCCCAGCTACCAATACTTTCCAGGAGACACAGATTCACTCTTATGCCACAGAATCCCCGACTTATTCTTCTACCTGCCTCCTGGTGAAACTGGCTTATTGATGTCAGAGGAGAATGTCTTGCAAAGATGGATGTTCATAATCCCTTGTGCAATCTTCTTCACAGCAGCCAGAAATCAGAGACTCACCTTGCATGATGTTCAATCAGCAATCTAATACAGTCAGAGGAGCAGAGTATTTAGATTTCCCTCAACTGTTGCTGAAAAGTTGATAAAAATATGATTATTTCTTAAGTGAGGAAAGTAATTCTTCATCAACCAGGTAAAAAAGTTCAGTCCAAATTTTGAAAAGAGCTCTCCTTGTGTGTCTTAAGGCGATAAGACAATATACATCCACCTGAGACAGAAATGCTTTGGAAAAAAGACAAACATTACAATACAGCTTCTGATTTCACTAATACTACTTTATATCAAATATGCGAAGCAATGAAAAGAAAAGAAGTATTATCTAGAGTGTACTACATTCTGGATTTTGTTAATACGATTCAGGAAATGTAAAAAAGGAAGTGTATTACCTTAACGCTGACTGAGCAGCTGCCCTGGACCGTGGTCCTGTGCTGCATGGAACAGTTTTTGATAGCGACTGCTAAACAAAACCAGAGTGCGTTGCCTTTATGGGGGTGTGGGGTTTTGTTTGTTTTTTACAATATTTTAGTAAACCGCAAAAAAGCTTAAATTCTAACAGAACGGTCATTCAAAAACAGGACATCAAGACTCAAGATCTGTCAAAACCTGAGCCCGCCTGCATGGCCCTCGCACTGCCTCGGGTGGAACACAAGGAAACGCAATTTCCCGTTAGGAGGCTGCCCACAGCAGCGTCGGGACCCTGGCAGGACTGCGGGCGCTGCAGGGGGTGTAACAAATGGAGCAAATATTCTCTTTCTTAAAAATTACTGCCCCATGACCGTGCTGCTCTTTCACTCGTATGCTGTCACTGTGAACCAAAGTATTTCTCGTTGCACCCCTCTAATAACCCGACGACCGACTATGGGAGCGCCAGCTAGCATGGGCCCACAGGCAAGACTGAAATGCCTTGGCCACCACCTGGCGAACATTTAAGCTGTGCTTAGCTTTAAACGAGAATAATCCTAAATCTAGAGGACATAAGCATGCATTTGAAGTGAAGCACATGTTTGAGTGTTTTGCTGAACCAAAGCCGTTCTGTGTATTTCCGTCTCATTCACTGCACACTGTTCAAATTATTAATTAAATGCCTGGGCAATTTTAACATTGGGTTTTATTGTTCTAAGTACTTCAATTTTTTTCTTTAGTGCTAGTTATTTCTGTGATTTTTCCCAGCATTTAAAAAACATTCTGCCACAGTAAAACTGTATAGCAACTATAGAAAACTATACACTGAGCAAAAAAAAAAAAATCCCTTTTTCTAATTGCCCTTTGATACGTCCAGTCTTTAAACCAGATTTCATGTTGAGTTATTATGTAAGAAATAAACCCAGACCAAAACAAAGCAGTGGTCCAATTTTAGACGTACACAGTAGAGACCACATCTTTGGACAGCACCGTATTATTGTACTGCAAATTAATGTAAAAGTCTGCAGTTGTCCAAATTTGGAACTTCACCCAACAAACATTTAAATTTCACCAGCCTTAGTCAGGAAACCAAAATTCCTCCACAGTTTGAAACCAGAGTCGTGTATTCACTACGTGTCCCTGCGGACCTAGCCGCAGCCAACAAGTAGTACGAGGCACGGAGACCTTTGAGAGTTCAGCTCTTCTGAGTTCAGGCTCATTTCTAGTCCCCGACTTCAAATTCCAGCATGTGCATTAACCTGCATAGTATCACAGGTCTTGGCCATTAAAAATCTTACACCACCAAGTTAGTTTCCTTCTCACCAAGACAGGTTTTAGAAATGAGCCTCGGAAAATATCCAAGATTGAGACAAGACACACCATGCAATAACTTTTATTTTGACCTTTTTTAGGAGTAACTTGCAACAAAATATTGTGACAAATTATTTAAAACTCATGTAACATATTATTAAAGATGAGCATTTAATGTTCTAACTTCCGAATATTTGATCCTTCAATTTAATATCGATATTAAAGATTATATTTGCACATGATCTCCCCTTTAAAGGAAACAGAAGTTAACCTGAATTATTGACAAATCCTTTAAATATCATAGTTAAAAATTCAGATTACATAAGACCAAAAATTCAAGAAAACTGCAAATTCCTTTCAAATGAGAAGCAAATAATTTCTAACCTTTCATACATCTGAGAGTACTGCAATATTGTACAAAATAAATGTGGCATATATTCCAATTTCTTTGGTATTTAATATGTCCTATAATTGGTTTCTTCCCTAAATCAGGAAATAATTTTTTAAAATTACACCATTATAATGGCACATTAATGATGAAACCAAACAGAACCTTGATTAACATCAAAGTTAAATGGAAGCAACTGCTAGCAAATTCGAAGATTCATTTATTTAAAAGAACAACTCCTCTCTTCACAGTGAAACATCTTCAAATCAGATGTTTCACTGAAAGAGATCACTGTGCAAGAGTTGCTCTGAGTGGTTTAATTTGTATTTCCAAGCAGTAAACAAAAGCCTTGTCCTTCTTTTTGAACTGAGGAGGAGTGGGGAAACACACCCTTGAGACGTACAAGCTTAGAAACCCTGCCTGAACTGCAAAAAACTATTGAGGGGCAAGATTTCAGTTACCTCAGTTACAATTTAGAAAATCTCTGCCTGCTCTCACCTGCAAAACTGATTTGATTTGTTCCTGGAGAACTGGAAAACATACCCTGTGCTCATGGCTTTCCCATTTACACCTTGTTTTCAGAAATGCAGCACTCGTTTTGAAAACTGTTTTGGACACAAACTAAAAACACCCCTACCTTCTTGTCCTGCACTTCCTGCGTTTTCTATCAGTCTGAATTAGTCAAAAAAGAACAACGCAGAAAAAGAGTAAGGTAAGGTACTCGCAGAGAGGCAAGGGGCAGACATTTAACTTTTGCTCTGGCCGCGACCTGGAAATCACATGCATGGAGTAATAGTGACAACAAGCAGCAGGCGTTTCAGTACTACAGTTGCACTTACTCCTCTATGCCAATAACCAGTGTAAATCCAGCAGACCATGCAACACTAATTCATGCTACACAGCTTTCTGGTTTTTTGTTTGTTTGTTTCCTTTTTCTTTCAACTAAAGGAAAGCTGCTATGCTAAAGACAGCAAAAACTGTAATTAAGACCTTTAGCTTCTAGAAACTGTGCTTGATTATCATAATACAGCAGCAAATTATTTTCTAAGACTTTGGAGGACAGCTCTGTATAGCGTAAGACTACTTTGACTCCACAGTTACAGCTGAGACTGAAAGAACATCACTTCACACAAGCAGTTCAGCAAAACCTGTACACCATCTCCTGCAGAAGTCTCCCCTGAGCTCCTCCCACCTTGCAGCACTGCTATTTCTACACGTGGTTTCTTTCTGTAAAGAGCAGCATAGTACTTTCACTTCTTAAATCCAACAGTATTTACTGGGTTTAAGACCTCTGTGATATAAAATGAAATAATAAGAACTTCACTCAATTCACTAATTTAGTAGTCCATGCCCTCATTAGACCCTGCTGTTCCCAGACAAAACGACTGTATTTTTTTAATTGTTAATTTGTCAGTTACCTATATGGTCACAATTTAAGGATTGTAGCCAGGATTTCAGAAATAATAGCAAATGTAAGAGACAAAAAACATGCACTACATTTTCTCTCTTGCACTACATTTTTCTCTTGCAGTAATAACAGAAGCCAAGAGAGTCTTTCAATAAACCTTACAATGAAAACCTGAACCTAACTCTGATCCTCCCCTGCTCCTCTTTTACCATTTTGAGGGCAAGTTCGTTTACAACATTTTTAGTAATGCACTTAAGATTAGAAAGACAAACTGTGCCTCGAGTAAACAGCCTATCTTGAGGAACACTCAATTCACCAGGTACTGTAGGTAAGTGAACAATAAAAAAATTACACTTACTATTTACCCTAATAAAAATGGTGCACTTCATAGTTTATATTCTGTAACTTTCCCTCCACTTCGTGAGCAGCAGGGGATTGTTTTCTTTTAGCCTCCAGCTATGGAAACATGAGTGCCCCATCTGTGATGTGCTCAGGGGAGGAATCCAGTTTGCAGAGAGCCGCAATCCCAGACCAAGAGCACTCCGCTGCTGCCGGACCACCAAGGCTCCATCTTCAGTTTATGAAGACCGAAGATGGACATCGCATGAACTCACCGTAAAGGATATATGAAGTCCGAGAAATAAGTTTTGGCCTTTGAAATACCTGTTCTTAAAGTTAGTTTATCACAGTAGACCTACTTACTGTTAAAAGCTTTCCGAAGTTTTAGTATTTAGGATTGAGTGCGCCATCAGTAAGTTTGCAGACGACATCAAGTTGAGTGGGAACATGGATCTGCTCAAGGGTAGGAAGGCTCTACAGGGGAATCTGGACAGGCTGGATCGATGGGCCAAGGCCAACTGTATGAGGTTCAACACGGCCAAGTGCCGGGTCCTGCCCTTAGGTCACAGCAACCCCATGCAACACTACAGGCTTGGGGAAGAGTGGCTGGAAAGCTGCCCAGCAGAAAAGGACCTGCGGGTGCTGGCTGATGGCTGGCTGAACATGAGCCAGCAGTGTGCCCAGGTGGCCAAGAAGGCCAACAGCATCCTGGCTTGTATTGGGAATAGTGTGGCCAGCAGGACTGAGGAAGTGATGGTGCCCCTGTACTTGGCACTGGAGAGGCCACAACTGGAATACCATGTTCAGTGTGGGGCCCCTTGCTACAAGAAGGACATTGAGGTACTGAGCAACGAGGCTGGTGAAGGGTCTGGAGAACAAGTCTTATGAGGAGCGGCTTGCAGGGTAAGATGAAAGCTCACAGCCAGATACACTGTTGGTTCCTCTCCCCAATTTAAGTTGTCACACTGAAATCCCTTCTATGCTATTTGGCCACCAGCTCACGGCCGAAACACAGGTCTTCCTACTCACTCCCCCAGCCGCCGTGCGCAGTGCTGCTCCCCGGGCAGCAGCCTGCTGCTGCTGCAAGGGATCCAGGCACCCCATCTCCAGACTGCACCCAATGTCCTCCGTTTGCACCCCTCACACAGCACATTCTTCCCGCCCTCCACAAAGACAGAGATATTGTCCAAACCCTCAGCATCTTGCATCTCGATCATTCAGACAACCTACTTTTCTGACCTTGGCACACATGGTCTGTTATCTCCATCTTCTATGCTGCTGCCCAGATAACTTTCCCACGCTGTGACTCTGCACCCCTCATCTGTCCCTTTGCATCATTGAGTGTGGGTTCCCTGACAAGCCTCTGTGCTCTTCTCCCTACACTTTTAACAGTTCATTTCTGGCAGGGAACAGCTGGTATGGGAAGAGGTGAGACAGTCTTGCAGAGGATGAACAAAGTGGGCACAAATCATGGTAGGCGGTGAGGACCTACCATGCCATGGGGAGGAAGGCTGGAAGGGCTATGTGATACTGTGAAGCACCACAGCACCGAGGGGTATGCCACAGGCGTTTTGCTGGAGCAATGCAAAACATACCTGTCATGACTACAGACAAATTAGAAGTTGCTCAACTTCACCTAACGTTCTCAATCTGCTCCTTTTACCACACGATTTACCACAGTACACACTCAGTTGGCTGTACTGAAGTTAGGATTCCTGCAGTATTTCTTAACAGAAAGGTACACAGAAGGGTGCAAGTGAGAAAGGCCGAGGTACCATCTTAAATACAGTGATTGCTTATACAGATGACAGCTAGAAGATAAGGCTGCGAACAGTGGTTCCTGAAAAATTAAAAAATGGTGACATGGATGGAACTAATGCCCATGGCATGCAGATATTGTGAGTACACTGACCTCACTACAAACGCACCGAGAAGTTTTGCCCTGCAGGATTTTAATTATTGAGGTAAGGTAATCCAAGGAAACCTGAGAATTATAATCCTGGAGCCTTAAAATCCTACCTGCCCTACAGGGATTTCCTATGCTGCAGGGTCATCTCCATTTAATAACAAGAGGTCCCTGCCAAATATTCTTCCTTTTTAAGACATGAGAGATTACTGATTTGGATTTCTGCTTTTCCAAACATAAATGAATGTGAGAAACTTGATGCGTTGAAGCCCCCTTGGATTTAAAATCCGAGCCTGATAACAGGACTCTGAAGCTGCTTTCTTCATTTACTTGACCAAATGATGGAATGGCTGTTGGCAGGAAACTCTTCCATTTACAATTCTACAAAGGTATGAAATTTAGATGTCTCCATATTTATCCCGCTTTTGTTCTTAATCATGACACATTAGCAACCCACGTATGCAATGCACCCTAAACACCAAACAACTCCAGATTAAATTTGCTAACACTGAACATCCTCAAGATTCAGCTTCAAGTCATAGTGGCTCGTATCACCCAGAGGTTGGGGAATACCCTGTCTGTCAGCACATGGACACTGACTGTCACCACAGAGGGACCGACTACATAAGCCCGCAGAAGGCTCCTGACTGAAAGTGGCCAGGTGTTCCTCATCCAAGCCCAACAGGAGGAGAGCCCCATGCAGAACCTATTATATTTTACCCAATGCAAGACAGATGACCGTCATCACACACACTGATCCCGTGGGTAAGAATAGGTACCGCTTGTAAAAAACCTTCAAACTCTCTGGACTGGTCTGGATAGCCATGCTTGCCATTCCCAGACAACCCTTGCCTTGGAACTGCAGCAGGATCTTGTCCTTCTTGTCTGAGGTTATTTCTTCCGCAGGCAGCCTTCAGACTGCCTGAATGCAGCCGGTCAACGCAGGCTCTCCCAAGAAGATGAAGAAAAGCTTTGCCCATGGTGGTGGTGTGACTGCCTCTGTTCCTGCACTTTTATCCTCGCTTACTTTAATAGCCTGTTGCATGGGGGATTGGAAGCGGCAGAGCAGCATTGCAAACCCGACTCAGGTGCCACCATGCACAGACCTTAGCCTGAGCTTCTGCCTCCTACCCGACCACCTCCTACAGCTCTGTTCCCATCTCCCACCTTGTCCTCCAGAAGGAGCATGTCAAAAAAAATCCATAGAGAAGGTGACCAGATTTCAGAATTATTTGAACAGCAGTAGTGCTTTGTTGACTGGGTGGTCTCCTTAGATCCTGTGTAATAAAGAACTGACCAGCACTGACTAACACTAAGATGACGGGCTAGACGGAAATGTCACTCAGCAAACATCAGGAACCAAGACCAAATGCAGCGCTAGTGTCAGCATTAAGACATTCAATACCACTTCACAAATTCACACAATTCAGAAGATTCTCTTTCCTAAGCCACGTGAAATAACATATGGCTTCAAAATGGCATTTAACAGTTGTTTTCCTTTCTTCTTTTACTGGCGTGATAATTAACATACACTTCAAGGCCATATACAGCTAGTTGCCTTCTAGTCCTTATCATAGTTTTCAAGATGTATGAATAATTTAAAAATATGACACTGACAGTATTCCAATTAAATAACAATTTGACTGTATCTTTCAAACTATCACATGTGCCATCAAAAAATGTTATCTGCATAATTCCAAAGACAAATTCCTCATTATTTGAAATTATGTCAAGGGATTACTTTGGGGTCAGGGAGGTACATGGCAAAAAGGCCAAGAAGAGTAATTTGGAGTCTGTAAGATGGAAATGAAGAGCTTTTGGCAAGACAACTAGAGGCCATTTTCTGTACTTTGGATGATATTGTAACTCACTGCTGGAACTTGGAAGAGGTGCATAAATTTTTAATCAGAAAAAGTAGAGAAAAAAAGAGCACATTAGAGAAACTGGCAGTAACGTTTTGTCTCTTTAAGGATCAAAAATAAGTATTCCACATTTGAGATGGAGCAACAAGACTGATCACGTCTTGCTATGTCTGCCAGACAGCAATCCCCACACCCATACTGCTGTTTCCATTTGGTCAAGCTCTTGCAAACGATGAGAGAGGCACATCTTGTTATAATCAGACAGTTCAATCTAAGACTCGTGTTTAGAGAAATATAATTAAAATAGGACAGCTGTAGGAATTATTTGCTGGAAAGTGGTACTCAGGAAAAATCTACCCAATGATCTTTGGCAACCGAAGAACATGCTGCTTAGAGGACCCGATACTGGCAGAGGAGCATCCTGAGAAAAGGTGCTGTTTGGACAAGGTTCAGCACAGAGTGCCTGTCCTTCCTGGCCCACAGAACACTTCATCAGTGAAAAGCAACTAAACTGAGCAAGCCTATTACCAACGCATTTACATTTACTATACAAGGAAACACACAAGTTAGACATTAAGGGAGATCAGTGACCTAGATCACCATTTTGCCCCTCTTGCCACACATGACAAAATTTACTCCAAGTTCTCTTTAAAGCAGCCTTGGCTTTTTGCAGGCAAGGTGATGAACAGTGATTGAAGCAGTAAGAATTCAACCAACAAACTGGTTGAAACGCCACCTTTCCGAAGTGCATTAAAGCAACAGTGATCTTGGTTTAAAGGAAGTCAAACAGAGGACTGCACTTTGTCAATGTGCAGTAAATTGCAAATAAGAATGTGAACCGTGGCAGGAGTTCAGTCCAACGGGATGGCGGCACGTTTTCAACCCCCTCATGTCGAGGGACGAGAGCATACTTGTACAGGACTGCCCCTGAAAGCCAGCCCCTGTTTGTTTGGTACCTAAAGCAGATTCCTCTCCATCACTTAAAGACACCCCCGCCTTATGATCTCTCATCTGGCAGCGACATTGGGCCTTAAACATTTGGATTTGGTACATCCCACTACTGTTAAATGCAAGGCACAGGAACCTTCAAGGAAAAGTAAGCCACTTACAGAGCCCAACAACAACTTTTATTATTCTTTCCTTCCCTCGGATTGTTGATTTATCCTCAAACACAAGGATAAAGCACTGTAGTATCAAAATGAAGAAAACAATTATCCTGATACCACACATTAACACTAAAACATCTTTCCAAAGGTAAATCTTGTTACTGCACTAAAAAGAAAATTAAATTTCTCCAATACAGAGCAGATACATGAGAAATTCAGTAATTTTTCAGCTTCCAAAATAACTTGTGCCAAAATCTATGTGAATTAGTCATTAGTTTATTACTTGCTACAAAAAAAGGGAAAGGGAAAGTGAGTCTTCTTTAGCAGACATCACCATTACTGTTTTTTACCACTTGCAGTCAAAGATTTTTTTCTGTTTCCTTCTAACCTCTTTATAGTTTTAAAAAGGTCATATATTTTAGGAAATCTCTCGCGTGCTCTCTCTGAAAAAAAGGTGAGTTAAACCAAAGAAGAAATATCAAATGTTACTTTAAAAGTAATGCTTTAGTAGTTGCCATGCAGTCACATTGTGATTTGTGTAAAGCTTTTACAAGATAACTGTCTCGTACAGTGTCAAAACCAGCTTTGAAGGAGTAGCTTTTGATAGGCAAGTGTTAAAGGTGAAAAAATCCAAAACGTGGCTATTCCAGCTATGAATCACCTCCTAACTGTAGCTATATTCCCACACTTGTCCTGTAACAACATTTCCTACGTAAAGTCATCTCATCTTTCTGCCTCAGAAAATGAGAATGAAATAAAATTGGAAATCATATTTCTCCATTTTTTCTGGTTTAAGAAGATTATTTAAATGCAAGAAGCTTATTATTTTGCAAATTAATTTCATCTGGTTTTCTGGCACATTTCAGCCATTGATATTTGGGTCCAGGACAGAACGCACCTGAACTTACCAGTGCTAATATTTTATTAGCACTCTCTGGCATTACCAACTTAGCACAACTGTGGTTTTTTACATTTTTTTTGTAATTGTTATTAGCTATTGTACGCTTAAATTTCAGAAATAACTAATATGTATCTCTTCACAGATACTCCATCCAAAAATGTATTATTTAACATTTGTGTAATTAGAGATACTGTATACGCATAAACATAAGGATTTTGCTGTAAATAAAAATACAGGGATGAGCTTTGCTAAATAAATGAGCGTGTACAGAGTTGAAACGCATACAGGTAGCATAACTGTTTCTGGAAAGCTATAATTAAAGTTTATGTTGAAGCTCTATGTTTATACTACATTTTGTAAGTATATTACAGAAATTGCTCCATTAAGTATGTGTTCAGGGAAATAAAAAAGGTCTTCAGAAAACTCTGCTAAAATGTAAATGAGTAAGTACCAGGTCTTTCTGGTGGGCTGTAACAGGAGCCATTCCCCCCTTTTTGTTGATGTCTCTTTCACACCACTCCCCTCTCTGTTCTACAAGGGGAAAATAACTTTAACTTCTGAATTAAAAACATATTCTTAAATCACTGATGGTTTCGTACTTATTGCCCCCAGAGCACTTTGCACCATTCTTCTCCCCTCTGCGATGTGCAGTTTCTAGGACACAATGCATTCTGCATGAATCACTGAGAGAAGAGCAATAGTAGTGATTTTAATTACTATGATAATGCATAAAATACTAGTGGAAACATTGTACTATATTGCTGTACTTGTTCCACTACTTATAAAGTATACTAGAAAATAGAGGACTAACCACATTTTTATCACAAAAAGACCTGTGTTCTGCTGCTTAGAACAAAAAGCTGAAAAATCATCGTTTTTTAATCAAGAAGTGTATGTGGAGTTAGGATGTTTTTACTACGCAGCTGAATATAGAGGTTCAGCACTGTCACCTGTATACTAATTTGATTAACCGAGTCATTAACCAACTGTTTTCAACCCTAAGCAATGGTAATATTTATGCTCAGATCACTTGTCCTAATTTTTGCTCACTGAACCAGACTGACACTGGTCAATAATTAAAACTTAGAATTTTAAGTGCGGAGGCAGTTGAAGAGAGTCTGATATTGACTCCTTGATGTCATTTTGATTTTCCTTCCTTTCTTCTCCTGTCCTTTTTTCTTTTCCTTGATGAGAATTGTTTGAGCAGACTCTGATTTTTCATTCCTTCCATACAGAATTGTGTCCTATATGGCATTTCATTTTATTAATAAACGGCAAAATTACA
This sequence comes from Scopus umbretta, assembly GCA_013400535.1. NCBI lineage: Eukaryota > Metazoa > Chordata > Aves > Pelecaniformes > Scopidae > Scopus > Scopus umbretta. The sequence continues at coordinate 60,369 of VZTL01010047.1, forward strand.
GTAATAAAGTTAAATTTTGGAAAACAAACTGAATATAACTTGTTGATTTCCCATTCAGACTAGAAGAGCATTTTTTATTCTTCTCTTCGTCCTTGAATTAGTTGACATTAACAGTAATTTTCATGTTTTCCACACTGATGGTAAGTATACCATTGAAAAATAAAACAACTAACTAGACATATTAAACCAGCTATCCATTTCCTTTGAAACAGGACAGCCACTTACATCTCAGTTATTTCCCAGTCCGATTTATCTTGGAAACTTCTGATAAGCCTACTGCGGTCAGTCCCATCAGAAGGAGATGACAGAAAGCAGATTCAAATCAGGGTGACTGTAACATTTAATCCTACCATAGCTACCACCAGAAGTCAGCAATCCTTTCCGGCTTCTCCTTTTAATTTCCAGTGGCACACCCAACGTTAAAACCAACATAATTACCTAAGAGAAGATGAATTACAAATAATGGCTTACGTACGTTGCTTAACCTTAAAAACTTAAAGCCCCACAATTCTATTGCAGCAAACTTCCCACTGTTCGCAGTGCGAAAGCCCAGAGTTTTTGATACCTGTGCTGGGTTCATACTGCTGTGCGCAGTGAAGTTCCGCATGGGAATACCTACAGTTTCCACAGTAAGGACATTTAGGTTTTTGCTGTGTGATTGCAGGGCATCTGAGCAGCTGTGCTGTCTGGCAAGGATACTGCGGACATTATAATCCACCTGCACTGGGAAGCTGTCGTGTTTCCTTCGTGTAGCTATGTTCTCAGAGAAACTACAGGAAAAGAGAGCTACATCAGAATTAAAAGTTGTTCTTGCAGCTGTACCATTTCTGAACTGTTGACAAGGATTTTTTGGTGTATTTTTCGTTTATATCTATTTTATGAGATGTCCTCCCTGTAAGACACAAACTGGAATGACAACGTAAAGAACATTGACTGAGAAATGGTCTCCGTTTTACTGATTTAAAAAAACCCAGATATTTGCCAAATTAAAAAGAAAGAAAAGTTCAAATTAAATTATCCTTAATAATCAGTAGTTTTTCAGCTTCTTTTACAATACTATAAACAAAGACTACAAAAAATGTTTTGAGAAGAATTCAGTTCCCAAAGAGCCTCCTTGCTCCTTCAAAGTCCTACTGATTTTTAGCTTCACAAAGCAACTTAAGATTAGTCAAGCTTTGAAATTGAAAAAATAAAAATAAAAGGGGGAGGGGAGTTGAAGCTGCCTTCTCTGTGATGATGAATGTGGAATACTAAACAAACCAACTGACTAGGCTTTAAATTAACTAAATACATTAGACGTAAGTAACTTCCAGGCTTTAAAACAGTTATCAATGTAAGTAACACTATCCTACTAATAACGGCAGTCACTCTAATTCCAAAGGCAGTCCTATCTTTCTGTCTGTAAGAACACAGTGTCAGGTCCAAGTGACTATTGCTGGATGCTAACTGTTCTCCACCCCGTGACAAAGTGTTAGGTGGTTAGCAGAACACTGCCAGGCTTTCTTAGTCTGCATTTATTTCCCTTCTCAGTACTAAGACAATATGGGGCAAGAAGCCGTTACAGCTGCTTTTTTCCATCTTGATGCGACTGTATTTCACCGCCTCACCACGTACCTGGAACATTTTCCTGTGTGCCTATCTAATTATTTGAGTCTACCGGAGAATGATTATCAAATGTGTATGTCCATACAAGGGAGAGTATTTTTCAGCTTTTGTCCTTCAGAGAGTGCGCACGTGTGTGCCATAAAAAAAATTACATCACTGACATACGTCATAAAAGTGTCATTTGTATTTAAAAACATACTGCACTTTGAACACGGAGGCCAAGATACGTAACTAACATGCAAACTTCTCATTTAAGAGCTCAGAGAAAGAGAGATCAAGTAACACTTGCCAAAAAGGATTTTTGTAATTTCACCGTTTCCTGGTGCCGGTAACTTTACGACCATTTTCAACAGAAGGTAATTTTTTTTAAGGTAAATAACAAATGGGTGGGTTCATAACGGCCCACTAGCCACCTCGCTTCTACCCCAGAAACTGTGAAAGCAGAACCAAAGCACGCTGGGACCTGGAAGCATCTCCCTCGACCCCTCCACCAGTGCAGTCAAACACTGAAAAAGTGTTACAAGGGGAGAAAAAAAAAACATCACGACCCTCTTCGACGAGAAACTCATTGGTACTGAGTACACAACGGCTTACATTTAATCCCGTTCGTAATCGGGCCGAGAAAGAACCGGCAGGCTCGCTCTCCAGCCGCCTCGCCGGCCGGCTCTCAGGCGGCAGCGGGGCCGCCGACGGCGCTGCCCCCAGGCCCTGCGAGGGGCCCCAGCCGCTCCTGCCCGGCCGAGACCCCTTCTCTCCCGGCCGNCCCACCGCGGGGGGAGAGCAGCCGCCCGGCCCCTGCCCGGCGCCGTGATGCTCACCCACCTTGCTTCCCAACAAAACACAACGCAACACAACGAGCTATGGCTCTGAGCCACGAGTAAATCGCTCAGGTTTTAGAGAAACGGCAAGTGCAACGGCGTTGCTCCACCTGCACAAGGCTACTGCTCAAAAGGAAAAAAAAAAAACCAAACCCACAGAAAACACAAGTGTGCGCCTGGTGCCTGGTTTTCAGGCTTCATTTTTTACAAAAGGGTGTAGCACTACATCATTTCAAATACTTGCTTTTGCTATCTAGAAATCCAAGTTTCCAAAAGATTTTTAAAAAGAAGGGTACATTGACAAGAAAAATGTACAAACAAACTAAATCACTGCTACATTAAAACAAAGGTCAGCATGCACCTATGTCAGAAAAACGGTGAATAAACTGACTTCATCAGCTTACAAAAACCCCACAGAACAGCTCGCGGGGAGGTGTACAACCTAAGTCACAGATCTACTACAAATGCCAACAGAATTGTCCCTCTGCTCTGACTGCTAACACTGATTCCTTAAAGGGATCCTCTTCTTAAATCTTACGCCAGAACAAAATTATAATTATTAAAAACCTGATGAGAAAATCCCCCTAGCACATGCTCACTCAGCTTTAGTTCTACAATAATCAGAAGTACAGTTAAATGACACAAACTCTGTATGTCCCCAAGAGCAAGCCTCAGGGAATAGTTTTGGTTTGTGCTGGGCTACTGCACGCTGAAGCCTATCACACAGACTTCAGCCATCTCAGTAACGGATAAAGGCTGGGAATGCCGCTGCCCCTCTCAGGGACGTCTTTTGGAAGATTAGAGAAATCTTTGCTCACAGTTGGCAACTTTTCTCACTTTACTTTTCTTTGGAAAGCTGCATGCCAAATATCCCACATGAACCCAATGCAAATGGAAAAGCTGAAGCTGCACGTACACGCCTATAAACATACACACATACATGTGCGTATGCTTACACGTGTGTGCATGTGCGTTCTTGCAGGCACTTACAGGCACTCCAGAACCGGTGTTCGCGAAGGGGGCGAGCCGCCACGTTTCACAGCCCCAGCCGGAGCCCCCCACGGCTTCGGGGGGAGGGGGAAATCCCCAGACCTCTGCAGCTAAAATTTTAAACCTACAAGACACAGTTATCAACTTAGTGGCTTACCTTCAGGCAGTGTCTAGACTGGGGAGTACATACAAGGTTAAGGCAATTACTGTCACCACAGAGGCTGTGGCAGAGTGTTTCGCTGCCTCTGCTTTAAAAGGGCAGAGAAAACTCCGGTGTTTCACCATGCTCAGAGAGTTTCAAAAAGAGACTGAAAAAAGCATCTGGCAGCCTCCCCCCGCCCCTCTCACTCTCTGGTTGTTGGGGTTTTAAAGGAGTTGATGGAGTAAGATTTACCGGGTACTGAGGATGCCTGGCCAGGACCTTGCTGTCTCTGGTGCTTCAGGACGCTGAGGAAGGACGAGCATGCCACAACAGCCCGCACAACACGATGCAACAACAACAACAACAAAGCGCACTTTGCACAAAGACTTGCTTTGTGAGTGTCGCCAAAATCTGCTATATCCAATAGGCCTCCTCAGTGTCTGTGAGTATATTCCCCTCGCCTACACTTCAAAAGTGGTCAAAAGGAAGAAAAACAACCACTATGTAGCAAACCTGACACTGTACAAAGACAGCAAAGGAACTCGCAGAATTAGCACCTAACTGGTGACAAAATAAATCTTGGCAGCCCGTTCTGTGCGTATCATTTTCTACAGTGTGTGGGTGACGGCTTTACTGCTCTGTAACATAAACCATACATCACCATATCCACCACAAGAAGTCCAGCTGAATAGACAGAGCTTTTATTTTCTTATATTCTCACTTCTAATGGTGTCATTATATACCAAGACATGTTCAAGATACTTGGCACTGTTGCATACAATGTAAAATCGGAGACATTCGCAAGAGTATTAGAGGAAAAAAACAGACAAACGTAACCACCATCATAGAAAGGCTGAACCTGGCAGATGGGAAACCTTCCTGGTACTAAAAATTTTCATATAAAAAGAAGTAGCTAAAAGCGAAATTCCACAACTGCAAAAACTGCCACGTTAATGCGAAATGCCACTGGTAACCAGAAACCCTCAACAGAGGAGTTGGGGCAATGGGCTGCTCGTACAACCTCCTGCAAGGTCCTCAGCGTCACCCTTGCCTCTCCTACCTCCTGAGGGCGACGGGCTGCTGGCTGGCTCACTGGCACCGCGGAGTGGAGCGCCGGCGCAGAGAGCTTCCTGGGAGAGCCAGGGCGTTGTGAGCGTCAGGGAACTGGACAGGTTCTGGGGACAAAAACCTCCCTAATCCAGAGGTTCTCTGGAGATTTGAGGAGTTACTTTGATTTGTACGTGGAGACCAGCAACTGTCTCAGCACTGGGGGGAAACAATACAGCCAATTAACAAAGTGGAAGCAAGCACAGGACTGCGGTCAGCCTAGAACACACCGGACAGTGGCTTGGGGCTGGCGAACACCACAAGGTGTGCACCAACACGCACTGACTTCTTGCCTGTGGATGCCACAATTCTTGCCTGGTATGAGCTGCTGGAGGAGGATTGTTACATGTAAAACACAGTCACGAAAGGCATACAATACTCAGCAGTAAGAATACTGGAAATGCGAATTCTATACCTTAGCAGAGTATGAAAACAACCATTATAATCATCCCAGGACTCATTAGCTTGTGTTAAAGATATTGTGTATAACTATATCTGCATATGCACAGACATTATAATAGTCTAAGGATCTACTTCTGTCTCTCCTCCACATTAAAAAAGAAAAGAGCCACCGAATACCAGCTGTCACGAGATTAATGGTCGCTGCGATACCATCACAGTGTAAGTTTTCCATGCTCTTCCTTAAGAAACCTACAGAATATCTAACGTGCTCATGTGTGCCTATTTTGACAATGCAGCAATTCAACTCACTTGCAGTTCAAACCTTCACAGTGAATCCCATCCGTACCAGGAGGAAACGGAGTGAGTTCTCTGCAGTGAAAATGCCCCAATTTCTCTAGAAGTGTGCCAGTTATAGCCTAAGGGCTGACAAAATGAAGTATGTGCCATCCTTCTACATTCTTCTGAATATCAATTTTGCCCACAGCTTCGAAGCAGAAACCCACTTCCACTAGATGCTACTATAAACAGGAAGACACATAATAAAGCATTAACAAGCCATTTTATGCCTCCGATCAGTCCTTCTCTAGACTTTTTTCATTAATATAAACTCTTGTTTTCCTGTGCTTATTCCATGCACATATCTGCATGATTAATGTCCCTTTCTAGCCCAACTCAAACTTTACTTTTTCCCTTTCTAAACCCTCAAGTCCTTTGTCTTCAGTATATTCCCTACGACATTTTTAATTACTTAAAAATCTTGAGCTTCTCCTTCAGAAGGATTAAATCAGTTTCCCATCAGTGTTCAAAAATTCAATTGCAATATGAGAGTTTTTCACCACCTGTAAGAAACCCAAAGAAATAGGGACAAGGAAGAAAGATCAAACTAATAACAGAAGTGGAAAAAAACCTCCCCTTGTAACAATCAACAAAACAGGAAAAAAAGAGGGAAAAAGTGAAAAAGTCACCCAGAATATAGGACCATGTAAGCATGGGCACTCTTGCAGAAAACCTAGTCAGCAATCCAAAGCCATGGGAAATTTAAATTAGAGCTAAGGTCCACAATAGCAGAGAAATCTGCACAGATAAAAGGGCCTGCTCAGGTTGCAGGTATACTCAGTCTAGATCTCTTCAGATTTGCAAAAGAACTTTATTAGTTTTATTAATTTTTTTCTTAAATAATCAAGAGATTCGAGTGTATCCACATTACACGGTAAAGGAGATTAAGTTTTTTTCTTTAATCAAAATATCCATATGCATGTGCTGTATCTTCCAAATGGTGGGTGGATTCCCACTGCTTATTACCGCTCCGGGGTGCATTCTGCTATAGTAACTCATGCACATAACCACTCCTACTACATTTAAGTAACGTTAAGGTTCTAGCAAACACAAGCAAGAAGAAAACCCCTCAAATCACAGGAAAAGCCCAAGCGTTCAGCTGGGCGCAGTTCTGAGGAAAGCAGGCTGATAGAGGGTTTCAGCAATGCATACACAAACACAAAAATCGAACTTGGTGACATCAACCTCCACTTTACGCGCCGCTGGTGTGACCTGGCACCACTCCATCCGTTTGTCCTTCTGAGAGGGAGGAAGCGTACAGCCCCCAGCCCTGCGCGCCTTGCTCTGCTCAGGAGGAGGGATGGGACCGGGAGCCACGGGCAGCGGGCTGTCGGCAGGGCCCCAGCGTGGGCACGGGCTCAGCCTGGGCAGGAGGACCGAGGACCACAGGCTCCTCCCGCTCCCACCCTCATCTGGAAGCCCCTCCATCCCCGAGCTTCGCAGCAGGCGACGGACAGCACAGTCCCACATGCGTGGCTTACCAACCCACACGAACACCGCTCCCAGTACAGGCTACTTCCAAACACACGTTAATTTTACACCGAGACATCTTTCCTGCCTGCTTTTCCATCGGCCGACCCCTCCAGCTGCCCAGTGCCCGCCATCGGCCTCCCCTGAGGAGGCGCCGTGCTCCAGGTGGCACGACAGCTTCCCTGGGGGCTGAGACGACCCCTCCAAAGGGGACGCTGAGCCGCCGCCAGTGTGACATGGCCACAGCCACCGGCTGCAGCGTCCCAGCAGCCTCCCCGGCCTCAAGAAGGGGGAGCAGCAAGTGGAGAAGCAGCAATCTGGGTGCAGCGGCGTGCTGTGAGCCGCCACGCAGAACTGCCAAGAAACAAACCTTTGCTTTTTGGGTTTTTTTTTCCTGTGACATTTAAATTTGTACACGGACCACACTAGTAAGTCTTGCTGTCTTTAAGAAATGCAGCACATACCGCTAGGTATTAATAATAAAAGTATTTTAATTGCTAAAGCTAATTTTCACCAAGAAGCCTTTTTTACTTTTGAAAGCAACTTTCGCTGAAATTTAATTCAGCAACTGCACAACTTAGGCATCCAAAAAGTACAGGGAAGTATGGCTCTTTAAATAGCTTTTCTGTGGCCTAAGAAAATGAAAAAATTCTTATAGACATCTTTGTAGAAAAAGTAAGTAGGTGCTACAAATACCAAGACTCTAAAACAAAAACATTCTGTATCTTGCAAAGGTCGTGTTCAAAACTAGCTGTCAAGGGAAAAGGTAAATTAAAGAAGAAAAGCACAACTTACTGTACTTTTTTGTGATTTTAGAAATAACCTTACACCTTTTCACCATCTAAAAATACACTGAGGGATTTGAATAACAGCACAGAGAGAAAAAAAAATACAGATGTGGTCAGATTTTTTAAGTTTCTGTAGTACCACACAGAGTTAAGAGAAAATGAAGTCATACATCTAGAAGAAGCCATTTAAAACACCAGTAGTTAACAAAGCGTATTTCCTTTTTGAGCATGGCTGACAGAGATAAAACAATAAGCCAAATTTATCAAGAGACTGCTATTTCTGTTTTGATTTCATAAGTTATAGTTACTGTTGCTGAATAGAAAAGTCCTTCCAACATTATTTTTTTGGTGGAGAGGCAAAAATAAAATGCTTTCAAATTCCTTTTTTTTCCCCCACTTTAGGCATGTATTTTTTTATGGTTTCATTCACTAAATGTTGAAATCCCCCCCCCCCCC
>VZTL01010047.1:68521-83645 GCA_013400535.1 Scopus umbretta
CCCCTTTTTTTTTGCACTTTACAGATATATTTTTATTCTGGTTTCTTTGACTAAATGAGAGACTTGATTACGAAGGATAAAAATGAGTGCATAGCAAGACCTCTAAACCTGAATAACACGATGGAAATGGATGCCAAAATGGAAAGCTGAAAAAACTGCTTTGCAAATACTAGCTTGTGTTTTATTTTATGTTCACTATTTCTTTTTGTACAGGGCAGTTTAACAGGACAGTAAGAGCAAAAGTGGACATAAACCCCCATGCTGCAAGTAAAACCCTTTGTCCCTTGGATGCTGGCTTCCTATCATAACTACGATCAACAGGGAAGATTAAAAATACTCTTTTTTTACCAAATTCCAGAAGTCAATCTGTTAGGAAACACAAAAATTACTTCACCTGTTCAGACAGCTAGAAGGTCACATGATAAGCAGTTTTAAAACTATCTCGTAACACCCCATAAGCCTCAGATGAGTTTTGTTCTTTCTGCGCTGTCTCCTGCTCTTCGTTTGTCTGACGTTACCACCAGAGTCAAAGCCACAGCAAGATGCTTCAATAAAAGCACAGTGTGCTCCTTGGAATGGAGCCTCTTTGTGCCCCAGGGCTGGAGTGAGCTCCAGCTAAACAGGCACTGCACCCGAACAGAAGCTGAGCTGGTCCCCGGCCCGGGGGGGTTGCTGCTGGCAGAGGGAAGGACCCCAGGATACCTCGAGCAGCACGCACGGGAATCGCTCAAACTATCGCACGCTGTGTCACTGTCAGCAAATGTCGCGAAAACACGGCCAGAGCTGCTAAGGAGGCTGCACCAGGGCTTCTGACCAGGCTTGCAGGCTGCGGAGCAATCACCGCAAAGGGCATTTGAACATAACGCTCTTTACTGGGGCAGATGGATACCCAGTGGCTGCTACTTTTAAGAGCAACTTCTCCCAACAGAAGTGGTATCTCTAGCGATGCTCTTGTAAAAGCCTCGCTACTGTGTTAGTAAGAAAAAAATCGCAGCAGAGAAGAAAACAACCATTCCCTCCCTCTCTGGGATCACAGCAGAGTACGTATGTGCTGTTTTATAAAAACTTTGGATTACAAACCAACCATATGCACCGCACTCCACAAACCTGCCCAGCCCAGAGTGAGATCACATGAGCCCGTTGTTTCCGAGGAAGGTACTGGGTGGGCAAAGGATGAAACAGGGAGAAGATAAAACTGTTTTTTGTACCCCTTAGTGGCCGGACATCAATGCTGCAGCTTTGAAAGCTGTCTTTCCAAAAGCCATGAGGAAAAAAAAAGTAATGCAGAGATTAGGATTGCAGCTATACATGAGAGAGGAAGTATGTTAAAAGGAAGCTTTTAATGAAGGAATGGATGAAAGTCTTCCAACTACAGGAGATTAACGTTCTTATCATATATACTCTTATTGCAAAGTGGAAGAAAGGGGAGGGAGGGGAGAACCCTCCTTCAAAGACCTGAAGAATCTCCAATACTAAAAATGAAATCAGCACATTTGGTACACGGTACAGTTTGTAACAATACTCTTTGCACACTTTCTTCTGGACTCTAAACGTTTAAAAAAATCAGGTAAATCATACCAAAGACCTAGATTTGCTGAATTACCTATTTTTTATAGGTAATTCATTCAATTTTTATAGGTAATTTTTATAGGTAATATGCCACCTGAAGCAGGTAGGACACTTTTTGCAAAGTAACAAGCAGCATCAGCGCATACTTTTCAAAATGCCATGCAAGGAAACCCAGATGACCAGGTGGGGGCAAGTAACACACACAGGTACGTGGTTGCTGTCTTTCAGCTTGGCCAACCGTCTGCAATTCAAGCACCTGCTTTGCTTCCAAGCTATGCACAATCTCACCACAGGAAAACACAGTCAGAGTAAGAAGGGCCAGAGTCACTATGGACACAGTAAGTGCTTTCCCTGATACTCCTCTGTGTAAAACAGGAAAGCCAGCACACAGCTTTATATCCCAAGTAGTGAAAGGGTGCCAATCAGCTCTATTTGCCGAGAAACCAGCTGACGCGCAATGAAAAGTTGGACTTTACAGAAATATGGAGACAAACATGGTTTTGCCTAACGTGGTATTAGACGAGCAAAAATAAAAAGTGAAAGGCAGAAAGAAGGCAGAAAGGGAGGAAAGGTTTTCAGCTGCGTACTGAACAGCAGTGTTTGTGGACCAGCCGTAACTTTCAAGATGTCAACTGAAGACAGAAGGGTACAGGTGAATCTTGATTTACCGTCAGGAACAAGAGCTCATTTCTCAAGGCAAAGGGACATCTCTTTCTGTCACAGCAGATGGTGGTGACTGAAGCTAGAAGGCCACGTGGGGAGAAGACTCTGGCTGGAGGCATCAAGAAAGCATTATTTGTTTGTAAGAGAATATTCAAAATAATAAGGCTGTTAGACAAGAGGAGGGCAGGCAAGTAAGATGTAGAGGAGTTAACAGAATAAGGAGATACGCCTAATTCCTTTCCTTGAGGACTTACTTCTGACTCCAGTGGAACCTCGGCATCTCTATTTCAGGATCTCATACATGACAACTGACTCATCAAATGACTGACACAACCAACTACTCTCAGTCAGAGAATTGTTCAAGTTTCGGTGTTCTTTTTAGTGTGAGGCAAACTGGACACTAGACACACCATGACACTGTCACAGGAAGTCTATCCCATTTACACAGTCACAGGCAGTTTCGGGGGAGAAGAGAACGGTTTCACCAGTCACTACACGCTATGTCCGTCCTTATTGATACTGCAAGCCCTAAAATAGTAATTTACATATCGTGTAGTCACCTATATACTTGATCTGATTCTTTAGAAACCCTGAAAACAGAACTATGCACATGTCAAAACAATTTAAATGACTTAGCAGATATTATCTTTGAGAGAATAATTCACCAACACGTGTATTTTAGATGCATTTCTTCCTTCAGATTTAAAATTTTTACATTTACGTTTCAGCAATGGAGTCCTTTATAGTCTACAGAACTGGAGATACAATGCTGCGTAAGCTCAATGTACAAATTATGATTACATTAGGAAGACTTACAGCTTTTGTTCCCTAAAACTATTTTAATGCTGTTTCAGCTCTTCATTACATACACACATACATACATACAACAGCAATTTATTTTAAGCCTGTGACTTTGCATCGCCATTACCATACATATTAGAAACAGAGCAGCTGAACCAAACTTTTACACACCAGAGCTACCTGAACAACGTTCACTGGAATCTGGGACGCAGCTGAGAACCTGGGCTTTCACCGGAGCCCACTCCTGCAGTACGTACTCTCTCCATCTCAGGTGCGTGCCTGGGGCCAGCACCAGGGCACGGGCCTTTGCTCTGTCCATTGCGTACAGCACATTCAAAGGGATCATCATTAACTTGTTCACAGTTGGAAGAAATGCGCAAAGTTAAGGCTTTCTGCAAAGTCACCCGTACGTAGAAAGGCAACAGCTAAAATGAAGAGAGATGTGCGTGTACAACTAGCACCTGCTCCCAAACGGCTGCGTATGCTTGATGCATGTTCTGTACGTCCCAAAGCACGAGGCTGCTGTTTGCAAAACCACTACTGATGTGAGGCAAGGCGCAAGAAGGGGGTTTGAGGAGATTCTGACGTAGCTTTGAGAATAAAAATCAGAGTAGGAAAAGAACAGTTATATTTATGAGCCTCTTGTGTGACTGTCTTTGACTTCCCATTTGAGCATCTTAAAAAATGTTTACATCGCCTACGTTAAATGAAACAATTTTAGTAATGAACAGTATGACAAGTTTATACAGCACAGGAAAATACTGCTTCCGTTAAGTGCTTTGAATGTGGCTTGTTTATTGTCAACAGCTATAAATATATATACGAATAAGAACATTACTACATTTGTTACAAAAATACACCATAACTTAGCAAAACTGTCTCCTGATATTAACCTCCCATACTGATTTTTAAAAGCCTCTCTTGGTTAGCACTGGCACACCTTCGTTAGAAGAGCACAAAGAATGAAGACATGAATTCTCATTTTCATGTTACACCTAGTAAGCATAATCACTCCGAGAAATTACAGAATGTTTCCCAAAATGTGTATAGGTAATTCTGAAATATGCTTAAAGTGTCAAGCACCGTTTAAACATTTTCCTATGTTCTGTCTTTCTGAGTAGTCTTTAACGCTACTATCAGCAATTTTGGTACATAAATCCAAGGAGACACACAGAGTAAACTGAACAAAAGAAACCTAACTCCAGGTCATCTGCCTGCCCAGCAGTTACAAGAAAAATAGATGATACCCAGAAAGTTTAACAACTGTGCTATGTGCAGCCTGCATTGTTGTTACAGCAGTCACCAAACATTTGCTCCCCAACAGGCAGAGTAATTTAAGAAAAAAACAAGCTGATTAGCTCTAGTTCCAAAGAAAAGGACAGGATATGAAAACACAAAAAGAAAGGTATTAATGAAATTTAGCAACTTCAAGCTAATTCTTAGAAACTGCATTTTAAAAGACTTATGGGGAGAAAGTATTACATACATTCCAAATATAATGTGGCTGTCTGGATTTCTGGCATAGCAACTGAATGCTCTGCCACTCTTCTGGCATTGCGCTGGGAATAGGGAAAGCATTTCTTAAGTCCCTGAGGCCTGGGCAAGCATACTGGTGTCTTTCATCAACCATTAGAGATCAAGTGCACACCATGGTCTGTTTAGCCATGGGCTATGGATAGCTATGCAAAAGCGTACACAAGAACAACTTTGAGCAAAAAGTTATTGAACATTTACTTTTTCAGGTTTTCCCCCTCAAACAGCTTAGTAGCAGCATGTGAACAGCAGCACTGTTTACACAGCCACCCTGAGGAAAAGCTTTACTAGTATCATCGTGCAGATCAGTGCTGCAGAACATTTCATTTCCCTGCACCCCAAAACCACCTCATTTACATGTGCACCAAGTAAAATTATGGTATACTTAAAAAAAAAAAGTCTTGCAAAGGTCTCCAGTGCTGCAGCTGATCTGGCTAGCCTTGCCACTCAAGCAGCCTTTCTTCAGGTATTGTTTTCTCTCAGACTGGCAGGGGACGCTGTTTCTGGAAATGATCTTTGTGCTCTGGGAAAACAGTGGGCAAGAAAAAAGCACGGCCGATCATCTAGGAGAGTGTTTTAGTCACTGGTGACATAGTATGTATTACATACTATGATTATTACAAACACATGTCTGCAGTCTGTTGCGCTAACCGTCACATTTACTAACTTTCTGCACAGTAACGTGGAAGAATATTTTGCAAAATACTGAAATGTTAGAGGTTAGTCTTAGTGGTTAGGAAGCTCTCTGAATTGTTCAGTGCAGAATTTATACAAGAAGTTACAGTAAATTTTAGATCAATATCCCAAACTGCCAGACCCCTGAAGGAGTGGTTACAGAATCTGCTTCTGGAAGGGGAACCAACTCAGAAGGTCTCCCTCCGTTCCTTGCCCTCTCCTGTTAAGTTCAACCCTTTCCTAAGTTCTAACTTCTCTCATCCAGCACACAGCAAAGCCCTAACAAGCACTGGTGCCTGCACCACTGAGGGACAGTCAGGAAAGGCAGACAGGGGCAGGGGACAGAAATCTTATGACAAAAAGAGGAATGACACTGCTCCCTGGGTTATGGGCACCAACTACTTTCCTACCCTGCAGCACTTTTCAGCAAACTTTCTATTGTTAGGCAGTTCCTAGCTCTGATTTTCTGTATGTCTTTAGTCCTCAAACTGTTTGTTTTTTTTCCTGCTTACTTTGTTGACAATAAGAAACCGTTGTATACCCCCTTTTATTTCACCCCCTGCCCCCCACAACTTCTTAAATGTTCTTAGGAATACAGAATATACAGGAAAGTTGGAAAGTTCACAACATTGTTCACTCTGATATTACTTCTAAATTTCTATCAGCAAAAACGCTGTCTTTCCATATATGAAAGTACTGAAATAATGGCATTGAAATGATGTAAATAAATGGCTATAATCCTCCATCATAGTTTTGCACCCATCATTACACACTCCAATTTGCTTTCTGTTTATCTTTCTTTTCCAACATTGACATCAGTATCGTTGCAGACAAATCCTCCCACATACAGAAGAATAAACAAGTGATTAAAAAATGTACTAACCTTCACTGACAGGAGTTGCACAGCCTTCGAGGTTCAACATTATATCTTCATCTCTGTCATCTGCACCGGCTCCCAAAAGCATCCAACTCTCGACGTTATCACTTTCAGATATCAAGCTCTCCTCCTCCGAGCTATCATCTATTACCAACACGTCTTGGATGGCATAAGCTCCAGCAGAACTAAGTGGGTTAAGCTTCCTACTAGTGCTTTTCCTTTGCCTTGAAAAGTCTGTGCCTGATCCAGCAGGATACAGGGTTTTACATCCAGCAGCTTCAGCATGATTTAATGTGGAAGTTCCTGGGTGGGTAGGTATTTTACCTTGAGCTAAAGGGCTTGTTGACTTCTTTACTTTGCTTTTGTAAACACTGTCTTCATCTGGTGTATCAGACAAGACAATGATCTCGGGGTCACCTGAAAGCTGAGCATCACAATCAATGAACTCAGTAATTTTCTTGTCTTCATACCGTTTTTCAGTTAGACCTGAACTATGACCCGTGACTTCTGCAACATCAGCTTCTTCATCCATTTCCAGTGTGCTGATTTCTCCAAGATTTTGGGAATAGTGGATCTGGCTGTAGAGACGAAATTCCACCTCACTATCAATGCTCTGCTCACTGGATGACTCCTCGTGATAAAGTTCATCTTCATACACTTCAGCATCCTCGGCGTCTTCATATCCAACATACATTGTGGAAAGTGAATAGTCTATATCTACAAAAAACCAAAAGGTTCTATGAGAATGGTCATGAATGTATGCCCAAAACTGACTTTCAAATTATACCTTCGGTCTTTCTGAAATTGCTAAGGTTAGTCATAGAGCTCTGCATGCAGAAGACAAAACTAAGCACACTTAACAGCTACAACAGTCAATGCTCAAATCCGTAATAGCAAAAGCTACTTAAGGGTGCATCGGCTTTAATCTTAACTACTACTTTAACTTCAACTACATTGGCTTCTGAAGGTTGCATTTAATGTGCTCTCAGCTTCTACAGCTCCTCTCCATCCTGGGTTCAAAACCAGGGTACTTGCAAGGATCAGGAGCCAAATGAGCATCTGCATCAGAGTTTTGATTGTTCCATAAACTAGTATTAATTCTGGGTATTTTGCAATTTGTTTTACTAAGTAATATCTTATATAGATACCTGAAAGAGCCGGAAAGGAACATTCAGCCGTATTTCACAGAAGTAACTTGGAGCCTATCTACACCTGGGCTACAGACTTACCTGAACTGGCACTTCAGAATTTAACCCTATGACGAGAAGTGCTAGGGCTATGATACAGAAGCACCCAGACATGCTCTGCACAAGCTCAGGTCTGAAGGTAGCATAAGAAAAAAGAATAGTAAAGGTAGTATACAAATCTGCAGCCTCCATACAAACTAGCATGTCGCATTGTCCCATCAGGCTTTACGGAATGAGTTACAATGCCATGAAAATCATAGAATCATGGAATCGTTTAGGTTGGAAAAGACCTTTAAGATCACCAACTCCAACTGTTAACCTAGCACTGCCAAGTCCACCACTAAACCATGTCCTTAAGCACCATCTCTACACGTCTTTTAAATACCTCCAGGGATGGGGACTCAACCACTTCCCTGGGCAGCCTATTCCAGTGCTTGACAACACTTTCAGTGACGAAGAAATTTTTCCTAATATCCGATCTAAACCTCCCCTGGCGCAACTTGAGGCTGTTTCCTTTCATCCTATCGCTTGTTACTTGGGAGAAGAGACTGACCCCCACCTTGCTACTACCTCCTTTCAGGTAGTTGCAGAGAGCAGTAAGGTTTCCCTTCAGCCTCATTTTCTCCAGGCTCAACAACCCCACTTCCCTCAGCTAATCCTCATAAGACTTGTGCTCTTAACCCTTCGCCAGCTTTGATGCTCTTCTTTGGACATGCTCCAGCAACTCAATGTCTTTCTTGTAGCAAGGGGCCCCACACTGAACATGGTATTCCAGTTGTGGCCTCTCCAGTGCCGAGTACAGGGGCACCATCACTTCCTCAGTCCTGCTGGCCACACTATTCCCAATACAAGCCAGGATGCTGTTGGCCTTCTTGGCCACCTGGGCACACTGCTGGCTCATGTTCAGCTGGCCGTCAGCCAGCACCCGCAGGTCCTTTTCTGCTGGGCAGCTTTCCAGCCACTCTTCCCCAAGCCTGTAGTGTTGCATGGGGTTGCTGTGACCCAAGGGCAGGACCTGGCACTTGGCCGTGTTGCACCTCATACAGTTGGCATTGGCCCATCGATCCAGCCTGTCCAGATTCCCCTGTAGAGCCTTCCTACCCTTGAGCAGATCAACAGTCCCACCCAACCTGATGTCATCTGCAAACTTACTGAGGGTGCACTTGGTCCCCTCATCCAGGTCATTGATAAAGATATTAAACAAGACTGGCCCCAAAACTGAGCCCTGGGGAACACCGCTTGTCACTGGCCACCAACTGGATTTAACTCCATTCACCACAACTCTTTGGGCTCAGCCATCTGCACAGCTTTTTACCCAGCAAAGAGTATGCCCGTCCAAGCCACGAGTAGCCAGTTTCTCCACGAGAATGCTGTGGGAAATGGTGTAAAAGGCTTTACAAAGTCTAGGTAGATCACATCCACAGCCTTTCCCTGATCCACTAGGTGGATCACCTTGTCATAGAAGGAGACCAGGTTAGTCAAGCAGGACCTGCCTTTCATAAACCTATGCTGACTGGGCCTGATCGCCTCATCGTCCATGTATGTGCTGTGTGATGGCACTCAGGATAACCTGCTCCAAGACCTTCCCTGGCACTGAGGTCAGACTGACAGGCCTGTCATTCCCTGGATCCTTCTTCCAGCCCTTCTTGTAGATGGCATCTACGCAACTACAATGCTCTTAGACCTGAGGAAGATACACCTTCAAACAGTGTCTGCCCAGCTCAGCAATAATTACGACATCTCTGTGCTGCTACCAGTTAAACAGTAATTATCTATAACCTTTAATGGCCTTTTTGGTGGATCCAGGACTAAAGCCCCGATCTCCCCTTTCATGCACTCACCAATACTGCTTTTTAAATAAATACGCTGTAAGAGTTGGCTGATGGGACAAAGTGCACCCTCAGCAAGTTTGCAGATGATGCAAAACTGGGAGGAGCGGTTGGTACACCAGATCGTTGTGCTGCCATTCAGAGGTACGCCAGCAGGCTGAAGAAGTGGGCAGAGGCGATCCTCATGAAGGTCAACAAAGGTAAATGCCAAGACCTGCATCTAGGAAGGAGATTGGCTTGAGGCCCTCTGCCTGGAAAGCAAGCTTGCAAAAAAAGACCTGGGGATGGGACAAGTTTGCTATAAGCCAGTACACTTTTGGGACAAAAAACCATCCTGGGCTCCTGAAGAGCATCGCCAGCAGGGTGAGGGAGGTCATCCTTCCACTCTAGTCAGCACTCATGGGACCATGTCTGTGTACAGCTCTGGGCTCTCCCATCCTAGAAATGAGGGATATACTGGAGTGAGTGCGGCAAAGGGCCGCTAAAATGGTTAAGGGATTCGAGCACCTGCCGTACAGGGTGGGGCTGAGACAGCTGGGACTATTCAGCCTCAAGAAGAGGAAGCGCGGGAGGATCTTATCAATGTACATAAATACCTGCTGGGGGGGAAGAGTAGATAAAGCAGAGACAGGCTCTTCCAAGAGGTGTCCAGCAACATGACAAGAGGCAGCAGACACAAAAAGTAAGATACAAGAGATTCCACTTAAACATGAGAAAAAAACCTTTTCTACTCTGTTGCCCAGAAAGGCTGTGGAGCCTCCATCTTTGAAGATGTTCAAAACCCAGATGGACACAGGCCTGGGCAAACTGCTCTTGGTCACCCTGCTTTGAGTCAAGGGGTTGGACAAGACAATTGCCAGAGGTTCCTTCCAACCTCAACTGTCCTGTGATCCCAAACCAAGAGTGAGTGTCCCTGGAGTTCATTACCTACTCCCTAGCGAGACAGGAAATCCAGAGACATTCTGAAGTTACTTTGCCTAATTCATGGGATACTTTATTTCATTTACGTGACCACATCATGCAGGGAGCAGAGGAAAGGCAATACTTTCTCTGAAAAGTCTATCTTTGTTTCCATGTTATAGTTGCTCCTAGGGAAGCCAACAAGCTTTTTTAGACATGAACACTGCCAGATGGAGTTTGTTTTTTTAGTTTTGGAAGGAGGTTGTATGGTATTGTTTAAATTCACATACTGATACACAAGCACAAAAATGCAGATTCAGGAGCTCCGTACATAAGTAATTTGTGCAATTATGGTATTTAAAGAACTCGAAGTCTCTTATTATGACAGCTTTCTGTGCACACCCTGCAAGAGACCTTCCCTGATCATGATAGACTTGACCTCATTTGTATTCCTGTTGTACCAGAAGTCAAACTAAAGAGGAAGACACTTTTCCCCATATAAATAAACAAAGCAAACCACATAAAACATGAGTGCACAAGCAGGAAAATACAATGCTTACTAACAGTCCATACGCTGAACCCTTCTCTGTTTAGGCTTCCAGTAGATCAGTGTACTTCAATCTCACCTGCACACAGCTAAAGACATCACTTTGGTCATTGCCAGCTGAGATCACACCCAAAGACCATCAGAACCCTACTCATCCACGCACATGCTCAGCTCCACTATCTCCTAGTACACTCAAGTTGGTTTCTAACCTACAAATATAGTCCTAAAACTTAACAAGTGGAGGTTACAGAATCTGTTTTAGCAGCTCTCCTATCCACATGACAACCGTAACCACCTGGAAACTTTTACACCTGCCATCACAGAACTCTGCTTAGCAGTACAATGGATGCAGCAATAACCTGAGGATAACATATATATCTCTGTATCTGCTAGACTCTGCCTCTGTCATCTGTGTTCTTAGGTAAACATAGTATCTCTTATGCCAAATAAAGCATGAAAGAATATAGTCAGAACTTGGTGGTAATAGACACAATAAACCTATTTTTTCACAGTGTTTTGGTTTGTACACTGTAGATAGGAAGAAAAAGTCAAACACTGGACACCTGAACAGTTATAGGTAATGTAAGACAGAAAATGTAAAATGTAAGACAGAAAAGCACCTGACAGACCAGTTGAAGCACCCATAATTAAAAATTTCTCTCAGCTTTGCATGGGGTCATGCTTTTACACAGGTCTTAGCCTGTTCCCATCCGCAGGGTCAGAATAAAAGCAGAGCTGGCTCCAATCAAGCACATGTACTATATTAATCTATGGTTATGGGATATGAGAAAAGGACCTTCAGTAACACAGGAAATGAAAGAAGCCCCCTGAAGCATGCTGCAGTTTTAGTGATACTCGAAAAGCCAGTTTAATCAAAGCACTCTTTCCTTCCCATTCTGTCACCTGCTAGAAAAAGTTACACAAAGTAAGTACACGGCCATTGCTGAAAACATGCAGCTAAACAAGACTACTGGATCACGAGTGTCAGAGCGCCCAAGGAGCGGACCCACGGACACTTCATGACAAAGATAAGAGTAAGAAGAGGCAGCCCTGCACTGCACTTACTTTGATCTGTCCTCCCCAGCAGCTCAGGTCAAGCAACGGCTCTGCCTCCTCTCAGGTCCACACACGACTGGAATGATGAAGGGCTCTTCCTCTTGCTCAGCATGTATGGCAGGCCACTGAGAAACAAGAAACATCAAGCATCACAAGGCAGCCTGAGGATATCTAGTTCCACTGTTCACCATCCTCAAATGCAGGCAATAGCTATGTCCCACCTCTTAATCACAGAGTTAGAAACACCTGTTTCAGGTGTTTGGCATCAAAGCAGACAAAACGACTGCCTCTAGGAAAGGGGAGCTCAACAGGCAAAGTTGTGCTCTTTTTCAGATTGTCAAAGTGTAGCAGTCTCTTACTGTATTCATACTCATACTCAAACAGAGAAAGACGTAACTGACTGCCAGTCTTCAGCAATTTAGATTTCCTTTCACCAGTGAAAGGTTTAGACTATGGGCAACTGTCCTTTTTGCTACCAGCTAGACTATGACAAAGACATCCCTCATGTCTGAGTGTGAGAAGCACATTAAAAATAATAGCCCTGCACAGACTAGCTGATTTGATGGGTAATACAGACTGCAGAGAGCATAACACACTGATGCATCCATCGTACTTTGGAACTGGCCTGCCTTACTTTTAAAAAAAAAATCCCAAACTTCAAACTCTAGGCTACGGGAGAACACCATCCCTTCATCAAGAGGAATCCCATTCCTACCTGAACCCAGAGCACGATGTTCCTCAGAAGTATCTGACTGCCTCTGTGGTAGGCCCTAAGTAAGAACCAGTCAGGTAAAGGGCTAATGATGTTACAAAAAAATAAAAAAAATCACAGCTATCTGAATTTCCTTTAACCATTTCTGAACAAAACTCCAGATGGCTGTAGTTAGAAATGGCAGGAGATCATTTTCCCAGATCATTTACAAAGACTGCTTGCCAGCACTTTACATCTAGTCCATTAAAAAACCCAACATCCCCGAATCGATAAAGTAACAAAAGTTGGCAGCAGCACAGCACAGTCAGAAGGGAGGTACTGATGGCAACTTGCAGGCAGGGAGAAAAAGCACAAAGTTAATCAGACCACCCACAGCAATTTTCAAGTTGCGTGCACGCAGGTACTTCCTCAGCCAAAATTTCAAGGCAGTTTGGGACACTCAGATGTGACATACATGCGGAAGGGTCTCTGGGTAAGGGCCAGTAAGATGCCCAGGTCAGTCCTTCCCACGCCATTCCTGCTTCACATACCTTGTTTCTCACTACCAACTCCTCTTTTCCTCTCGTCAACTTCAAAACTTCTGCTGCTCTTACTTTTTCAACTCCTAAAATCTTTCAGAACTCACAGAATAACCTTTTTCTCTCTTCCTCTTGCCATCTGAAACATGCATTCTGCTTAACCTCAAATACTGAGATTTCTTAAAAGAAAAAAATTCTCAGACAAACAAACAAGAAATGAATTGAAAAAAAAGATTACTTTTTCATCCTTTGCAAATACAACTTTTCAGGCAAATGTACTATTCTCACCACAAATCCTCAGTGAATTCCAACTATTTCCTTATTTTTCTTGCTCTCTGCTTGAACTTTGCAGTAATGTCAAATCTAACATTTGATGTCAAAGGCTGCATTGAAAATACACCAACAAATGTATTCTTTGCTGTCTTAGGAGGTAAAGACAAAACACAACCCTGTCACCAGGCTCTCTGTTGCAGATAGGAACAACGAGAAAATGGAAAAGAAAGCTCTTTCAAGGAAATTACCAACACCTTCCTAAAGCCACAAGTATCTGTCAGAGCAGAGTTTCAGACATCAGAATGGTAGGAGGCATCAACAGACTTTATAGTTGTCTGCAGACTAGACCTTTTCTCAGTTTTCTATTTACTTGTATTTGTGATACATAAACTGCCTAGTACATTAGACTGTTAAGATACCGCACAGGTACAACCAACACGAAATTGACAGAGAACTTAAATATTCAAATGTGGTTTAATGACATTTTTCATTTCAGCTGCTGTAACTGCTTTTGTACCCTTCATCAGAAGTTGCATACCTCTTTTTCAGGAGAGATAAGCAGTCAAAAGTATCGTTACGAAGTGCAACACCAAAACGAAAATCACATCTTTGTTCTTCTCACTACCGTACAAAGGTATGCAAATGTCAAATCTGAACAGATTTTTTTTTAAAAAGCCAACAATATATAGTTATTGTCAATGTCAGGATACAGGTTTTTTTCTTTACCTGTATTGTGGTTCTGCACCAAACATAACACAGGTCTTATTTTGGCTTACAGGGATAACCAAGCTGCACTCAGAGCAGGTGAGAAAAAAACAATTTTCGTTTGCCACCCCAAGGTGCGACGTGCAGCCGGTAGATAATTACAGCAGTTCCCCGCACAGAGACGTTTAATCTAGAGGAGATATGTCCTCACAGTGACACATGTAAAAGTGTCATGATGTAGATTCCAGGGCAGCCACCCCCTTGATTTTCAGGACGCGAGGCCTGACAAGTACGTACTGTACCTGTCGTCTCTGCTTCAGGTAGCTAAGAAAAAGGTAGACAGCACCATAAAGCTGATCTAATGGTGACATTTGCTATTCGTTATTTTTGGCTAAACTTTGTCACTCGTTTCTTCCAAGGATAACGTGCGTTACTGAATGCTGAGACATAAAACTTGTTATGTTGATTTGCTGCGTGATTGAGAAAAATGTTTCTTTTCTGTACTTTCTTTAAATGCAGTGCACAGAAGTGTAAAGGAGAGAAGAAAAGCTTTGGAGAAGACATAAATGTTTTTCTAGTGACAAGCTATACCTTCAGGAGATCACAGGAATATCTCTTCCACACCCAAACCCTGGAAAATAACAAAACATTTGAAGTTTACTTCAAGCCTTTTGGAAGATTTTTCCCCTCTAGCAACTTTCAGAACCGTGTTTAACAGTAACCCTGCAAACATCCTCTAAGTAACAGTCTTAGATCAAGACTGAATTTGGTCTGGTGGCCTGAACGCAGCTGTGCCAGCATGAAAGAAATACAAATCCTCAGTATCCAGCGTAGCGAACAGGGGAGAAAACGAGGAGTCAGTTCACATGCAGACCGCTGACGGTCGTGCTGCACGGGGTACCGCTCCGCACCGCGACTCGGTGAGACTTTAACGGCGTCGAGCCCCCGCTCTCCCGGCCAGCCCTCCCGCTGGAGCCCCTCACACGCCGCGGCGTCGAGCCCGAAGCCCCGCAGGAGGGGAGGTGTGCTCGTTCCCGGGGTTCGCTCGAGGACTGGGACACGCTGCAGCCCGAGACAAACACGGACGCCGAAGCAGTGACTGGCACATCTGTTTAATGGCAAGGAGGTTCGGCGCGCCGGGTGCCCGACACCGTCAGAGCCCGCACTCGCACAGCGGGCCCAGCCCCGCCACCTCCACAGGCCGACCCCGGGGCAACCGCGGGGCAGGCGGACAGACTCCGACACCGCGCTCCGTGCCCGGGGACCGCCGCTGGCCGCG
>VZTL01010047.1:83858-105723 GCA_013400535.1 Scopus umbretta
CCGCGATCAGCGCCCCGCGGGCCGGTCCCGGCCCCTCCGGGGCGCCTGACGGAGACCGGGGTGATGTCGCGACAGCTGGAGCAGCGCTGGCCCGGGGCCGCTGGCCAGCGCCGCCGCAGGCTGCAGCCGCGGGCCGGGCCAGCGGGAGGGCTGTGGTGCGTGGGTGTCCGTCGCTGGCTGGCGGCAGTACGGCACTGAGGAGAAGTTAACGCGAATTGTGTGCGTTACTCTGCCCCGGGCGTTCGGAGGGGTTTGCACAGCATCCCTTCTGTCTTTCGTTCAGATCTCTTCCAGCGCTGCAGGAAGCAGCAGCAATGGACAAAAGAGAGGAGGGGCAAGGGAGGAATATCACAGGTGAAGACAGCGACACGGGAGTTTGCCTCCCTCCATGCAGCTTCCCGCTAGGAAACAAACACCCAAACCGGCTTCCCCACGACCACACTGGTGCCAGGGCCTTCTGCCTTTGCCACTTCTCATTTCTGCTCCCTGAACGGGACTGCGTGGACGAGAGCTGCGTGGTGAGCGGGAACTAAGCCCTTGCACACCGTCGCGTGCCTGTGCCATGGCAGATGCTCCAGGAAGAGCTGATGAAGAGGATGTGGCGTCTTTGCAGACCAAGCAAGGAAAGGAATTGCATACAGGCAAGGGCTAACCTGTGGGAAAGCAGAGAGCTGGCTGAAGAAGAAATGGTCATGTGTGTGCAAAGAGCCCGAGCAACTGTAAGGCTGGTTGCCCTCAGAGGGGTGGACTTGGACATAATGGTGAACCATCCAAAGAATCTGCTGAGGATTGCCAAGGACCGGACTGAGGCTGGGAACAACCAAGTTGTGGGGTTGGATGGATGCCCTGGAAAATTTGAGTCTCTTTGTCTGAACTGGCTGCCAAATTTAAGCAGTTTTACTAGATTTTTCAATCCCAAGCAGTGGCTGCTTTGGGGAAGTCAGAGGATTTGGCCTGTCGTGTTGCAGAGCAGTTTGGAGAAAGGTTGCTCTTGGTCAGTGATGACTTTGGCAGAGCTGCTGAATCAATTAACCTGGCAGTTAACCTGAGCTGGCCTGTGCTGCGCTGCGCTGCCTGGCCCTCGCGCTCTGCGGTGCTGGGTACGTCCCTTGGCCGCAGGGTGAGCTTCCCCAGCTGGTGATGGCCGCAGAGGAGCCTGCAGGCAGCTCCCACTTGGTGCCTGCAGCTACCCCACCTGCCTGGCCTTGCCCTTATCCAACAGTGCAGCAAGGAGTTCTTATGTAAAACTTGTTTCTGTCTGATGGTACAAATGATGAATAGGGCTGTTTTGTCATGAGAAAATCCTTGAGAAAACAGCTCAAATGACCAAAGTGGGGTAGCCCCCTCCACACACAGGACCTGCCGGGCATGCTCTGCATTGGTTGGAAGCCTGTTTGGTGCTTCACAGCTTGCAGGTCCCAGCATCTAAAGGGACCCAGGATTATCTATGCTATCCTCTCTGTATGGTGTTAGTTCTAATAATGAGCATTTTCAGTGATATTTTACGGTGTCTTGGTGCCTTTCTTACTGAGATTGTAATGAACCAGCACCTCCTGGTACAAAACAGCTGCCTCTTCCCTAACTTGTTAATACAGGAGTTTTTCTGATTGCTGTGATCTGGCAAGGAGAGCAAGTGGCCATGTTTCTTTATTTTGCTGTCTTTGCATTTTAGAATGAACTTCTTCCACCTTGGAGGGACACAACGACCATAGCACATTTTCAAGAATATACAATTCTATGAGGGTTTGCCTGAAATTCAAATGTCCGGTTAAACCCCACTTCATATTTTTCATCTGTAAATGGTTTTGAATATAATTGTTTCATAAAACTAAACATTCTCTAAGCTGAATTTCTGCATCAGACTGCTTCACCTGCTGCTCTGATGGCAGCAGTTCAAAGATTTTCCTATGCAGCTTAGTAAAGAGGAACAAAAAAGAATGTAAATAAAAGCCTTTATGGGACCTAAAGTCAACATTTGAGGTAAAAGTTCCCTCCATGTAAAAGCATGTTTCGGAAACAAAACCCAAATGATTGATAGGAATTCTAAGTGACACCCTGGTACCCACCTGGAGCATGCTGGAAAGTTTGACGTGCTTGCTTTTTATTGTGTTTTGATTTCTAGTTCAAATGCTCACAACAGATAGGAAGAGCAAACATAGAATCACAGAATCATAGAATTGTTAATGTTGGAAAAGACCTCTGAGATCATCTAGTCCAACCATCAACCCCTCCCCTCCCCCCCCCAAAAAAAACCCCCACCAAACAATAAACAACAACAACAACAAAAACACCACCAACAAAAAAAAAACCCACCATGCCTGCTAGACCATGTCTTGAAGTGCCACATCTAGATGTTTTTTGAACACCTCCAGGGATGGGGACTCCACCACCTCCCTGGGCAGCCGGTTCCAATGTCTCACCACTCTTTCAGTAAAGAAATTTTTCCTAATATCCAATCTAAAACTCCCTTGGCACAACTTGGGGCCACCACCCCCCACCCTATTGCTGGCCGCTCGGGCAAAGAGGCCAGTTTTCACTTAACCAACAGCTAATTCTTTAACATGTTGTGGGCGTTCAAATAACTATCTTTTTCCTTTTTCTCTTGAAAGCAAACCTCTGTGCAAATTTAGTTTTCAAATATTCTGTCATGATGATGAGTAATTCTCAGCTTACAGCTTTTGGCTGAATTACTTCCTTGGAAATTGCAGCGATTTTAGCAAGAACTGCTCTTCTTCACTTGATGCAATGCTGGAGGGGGTTGGGTTTTGCTCAGTGGCCCAGCAGCAGTAACGTTGCCATTGTTAGCAGCGGGCTGCTGGCCCTGGCTTGGCTTGTGCTGTCAGACCATGCTGTGTGGAGCAGAGCTCCTTAGCGGGCGTCTCTTCCGTGATTAGGAATGGGATGACAGCAAAGGCTTTGGAAGATACAGGCACAGGTTGGAAGTGGGGACCCCAGAGACCAGAAGGTGTAACTCACCAGTGATCAATGACCAATTGTTGGAAAAGCACAACCTCGAGAGCTGGGAAAAACCCTGGCTTTAGGGTGGATGTAAGGTTTACGGGAAGAAACGGGTCAAGCCACCGCGTGGCCCATGGAAGCAGCCCCTCTGCCTGCCAGCTCCCTGCAGCAGCCACCACCTGCAGCCTGTGCACAGGTATGGTCTGCTGCTGCTGGGAGGGAGAAGACACCCGGCTCGTCTCCAGTCTCGCCTCTGCTAAGAGCCTGCTCACCTCTGCCTCTGCAACCAGCACCGGCAATCACTTTGGTCAGCAGTGCCAACTGCCAGCAGCAGCTCCACGGCCTCGTGTGCTCATGGCAAATGCGGGTTGCAACTGTGGAGAGCTGGCTGCCTCAAACACCTAACGGTTCAGCTCCAGCCGCGGGCATGAAGGGTGGTGTTAATGAGTGCGTGCTGCTAATGAATGTCAGTCTTGTTTTGAAGTTCAAGCTGGGCTGACTTATTGTTGTTTTGAACACTCCCATCACAGCGATCTCCAGTTCCGTCGTACGCATACCCGTACACGCATTCAGTGGTAGCACTGCTCCTATTGCTTCTGCAAAGGCTGTCTTGACTTTGCATAGCACCAGATGGCTGCTTCCCCGCGTGGCTGCTCCTCCCTGACCCTTGCCAGAGACCCCAGCATGGTCTGATTGTGCGTCAGCACCCCTCCTCTGCTGGGTGTCAGGGATTCTCCCCCTGCAGCCCAGCAGAGGAGAGACTGCCGTGCTGTGTCCCCAGGACCAGCCAGGAGCAAGGCTGAGCACATTTTCAGTGGGCATGTGAGGAGGGAGAGACACACACACACAGAGCAGGTAGATATAGATGTGTGCACGCAGCTGGCCACGCAGATCAGCAGGGACAGGAACCACAGCACTCACGCAGCCACAAGCAGCACCGATGGCATTGTCCTGTTCCCCTCTCTGGCTGCTCAAGATGCAGGTCCCTCAGTGGAAAACATGCACATAGGCATGTGTGCATGCATACATATGCAGGTAGCGTGTGTATGTATACACACACACACCCACCGTGCAGGTCCTGCCAGTAGCTGGCCTGCCCAGTAGCTGTGACTGCCCCAGTGTCCCCAGCTGCCACACACTGACATGTGTGCACCGGGAAGGTCCAGGCTTGCTGTCTCAATAATGAGCTCTTGGATGCTCCAGTCTCTCCAGTATCTGCCTCTCTGACACTGGGCTCCCCAGCCTCCTGTCCTACTTGCTGGCCAGCACAGCTTTACATTTGGTAGCGATAGCCCTTGGCAGCATGTACCCACAGAGATGCACTGCATCTCTCCAGGTGCTGCACGACCGCACATGGCCCCTGTGATCTAGGGTCTGACTCCTCTGGCCAGCTCTAAGACCTGCACACATGCACATAGCATAGATAGCCCCTCGCCCAGTAAAACAGAGGTCCCATTTAATATTGCCAAACAAGCTCATATTAGAGTTTGCATAGCATGTTTCTACTTTCATGAGTGTAACAGGCCCAATGAGCTATAGAAGGTAACAGCAGGGCATCGTGCAGGGCACCCAAGAGGCGGGAGAGGCAAGCAGGAACGAGCGAGTGGGAGCCGTGGGACACTTGAGCTGGATCTGCTGCTGCAGGAATGGTCGTGTGCCTGGTCACCCTGGAGCCATGGAGCAGCTCCTCCATCCTGCCCCAGGACAGGCGCCCGCACAGCTCCCTTGAGGCCAGCAGTGCTGCTGACCCCGCAGGGTGGGTTGCTTGTGCAGACTGACACGTGCACACTGGTGCATCCACTGAGCCCAGTGCTTTCATTTTTCATTTCATTTTTTGTAGGCCTTTCAGACTTCGGGGGTTTCCTTAATACACTGCTGGTACTCTATTTTCGACATTACTAGCTAGCATGTAATTATAACCTGCATTATGCCTCTGGGAGCGTTAGCGCAAGCATGTACATGTTGGCTGCAAAAGTGCCTCCTGAAGGGCAAAATGATCTGATTCTCTGATTCTCTAGACTTTGGGTCAAGAAAGAAGGAAAGTGAACAAAAATCAACCCACAAGTATGAAGGTTTTATCTTCTGGCAGAAAGCAGGCAGACCCTGGCAAGAGTCAGAAACACAGCCGTGACACCTGATACTTGCAAGAGGTACTGTTCTCTGATCTAATCATGATACCTTTCAAAACAAAAATGTTTTTACTGGCTCTGGATATTATGAAACCTTCTCAAAAGTATCAGATAATTAATTGTTTGCTGTTAATATGATTAAAAGATGAGCTGGACTTGCAAAACTTTATGCAACTGCCAGGGCCCTTTGGACACCGATGGACTGCATTGACCTGAGGCTGTGTCTGACCCTGGTTCCCCTCACCAGACCTGGTCCTGACCCCTACCTGCAGGCTGGCATCCTGGCCTGGCCTTGGCCCATCCCCATCCCAGGGCTGGGGCTGGCCCGGTATCCCCCGACTCCCCTGCTCTTGGCTGGGGCAGTGGGGTGGGCAGTGGCCACCAGGCCCTGTACTGTCAGCCCCGACTGGGGCACCTACTGAAATGGTGTAAAATACATGTTTGGAGAAAGACCTCAGGTCACGTACCTTTCCTCAGAGTATTTCCAGGAAACAAAATTCTGTATTTTTAGAATAAGCAGCAGAAAGAGGATTTGGGTTTAGCACTGACTACAGTGGTATTTTACGCTTGCAAGAATTCATTCTTGCCAGATTTGACCTTGAAAGGAAGTTTCTTTCTGGTGGCGTCATTGTGGAAAGTCAGCAACCGCCTCTGATGCATCCCGCACACGGTTGCCTGTCCCCACGGGCTCGTGCTCGCCCACAGTGCCCTGGGGCCAACACATCTCTGGGGATGCAGGGGGAGCTGACAGCAGCCTTTTCAGGTCACCAGTGACCAGTTCTCCTCCATGCTGTCAGTTCATGAACCCAGCCTGGGCTACACGTATATATATATATGGGACTACCTTGTGATGAACGCTTGAAGGCAGATCTTAATATGGTTTGTATTGCTCTGGTTTGCATTGGTGTTAGCGGGTACAAACAAAGCAGCACAAGCTTTCCTACCAAATGCATGCCAACAGCATTCATCATTCACCTCACCTGGTGGGTGAATGTCACATGGCATAGGAAAAGCCAGGCCACATGTTTGCCGTCATCTTGTTTGTCTCTCCTTGAAGAAACAGCCCTCATCAGAGCTTCTATGTGACATTGTCCAAGCACATCCATCCTAGGTGGGGAAGTGCCACAGCTCCATTTCGGAGTGCTACAGGGTACTTTGCTGCTGCAGAGAAGCAGAGAGAATTGCCCGCATTCAATCCGTGGGATTCGTGTGTGATCCACAGCCACTGGCATTTACACCCTTGCAACCCTTTCTCTCGCAGGCAAATTGAGTCCTACTGCTGTTTTCTGAGCACTGTTTCTCAGGAGGAGCGATAAAGTCCACCTGCCATGCACCTGAACCCATTTCAAACTGTTCACCTCCTCCCATGAACAGTCCATCTTTGGTGTGCCAGCAACTCACTCATGGGAGGACCACAACACGGAGATTCAGGTTCTGATGCTCATACGTGGCCAGGAGATGAGGGAGCCGCATGCCCTTTCCGTCCCATTGCTGGTGCTGTGAGACATCTGTGGTCGAGTTCTGCTCGGGTCCTGGAGCTGCGCTCCCTCCCTGAAGAACGTTCCCTTTTCCTCCACCGTTCACAGCTTTCAAAGCTGTTCTGAGTGGAAGGAGGCATCTTCCTGCAGCCCAGAACTGGGCTCCAAGGCTGCAGGGGGCAGTGGGACTGAAAACAACCCCATCTCCTTCCTGCCTGACACCATCGGCTGTACCTGACTGCTCAAGGCATCTTTTGCAAGGGCAGTGCAGGGCAGTCCAGGCTGTCCAGGCTTTGTCTGCACCACAGCGTCGGCATCCGCCACTCTGAAATCCAGCCAGCAGATTCCCCTGCAGGAGGGGGGTGACAGTGCTTTAGCCACTGCCATACTGTCTTCCTGCTGTGATTTGCCCAGACCATGTCACTGGCCATGCAGGGAAGGGACTGTCTATTCTCCAATGCCCCACAGGGTTGCCCTGCATCCCTGCAGCGTCCTTCCTCTCCCCACTTGCCAGCCCTTTGGGGAGCGGCCAAATGGCTGCACAAACCCAGTAAGAAGAAACAGGCATGCCAGAATCTGTGGGGAAGTCTGTGTGGGTTGCAGAGAGGGAGGATTTGCAGCACCTCCAACTGCTTAGAGACACTCCAGGTCCCCTTGAGTCTTCCACATTGCAGGAGTCTGGTGGAGACCGTCGTTCTTCCACCACAACCTTTGTATGCTTAAAAAAGAAAAGGTGAGAAAGAGGGACATTTTCCATATATGTAAACTGGCAATTTACAGTCCAAATGCCAGTAGGTGGCACCCAAGAATGTGCAGCATTGTTCATAGCCTTTGTGCAAGCCTGGCTGCTTGATCACCAGAGATGTTTTCAGCCTCCATTCTCCACGGGGGAAGCCTGGAGGGCTCTGCTGCTCGGGTGGAGAGCTGTCGGGCCCTGGGCAAGAGAAATTATGATTTTCCTTTACTTCTTTTCAAAGCGTGTTTCTGAGTGCTGTAGGAAACACCACAAAGGAATCCAGAATTAGTCCCAACAGTGTTACTCATCAATAAGGTGTCCATGTCAGGATGCTGTTTTTGGTTGCTTGTAACTTTGCTAGATGTCAGCCCTGTGAGGTGAAATGGCCTCCGAGAGCTGCTGCTTCACCTGCCATTCCTCTGAGAATTTACAGCTGGAAGGAGCTACCCTGCCCAAGAGTGTCCCTGAAGGACAGAGGAGTCTTTGGCACATTGGAAACTTTGTGTGATGTTTCTTCCAGTCTGGAAAACAGTGAGAATGTGACTGAAGAATGCAGGCATGCAAGGAGGTCGATTAAGTGACCACAGGCAAACATCTCCTTGTTTTTAAGAGCCTAACTTTGCATTCTTGTTGAATGCTATTTCTACCTGGACTCATTGAAGGAGATGGGTTGGACTTGCTTCTGGTTACCTGTGCTAAGGGAACTTGTCTCTGACCCAGCGTAGGCTGCTTCCTGATACTCATGCTGTTTTCGTCCAGCAGCTGCAACTGATGGTAGTTTTTGTGTTTGGTGTCTGGGCCTGTGAACTCTATTTTCATCTGTCCTGATCCAGTACAATAGATAAACTTCGAGGTGATGAACCACTTCTCCTCCCTGAGGTTCAAAGCTGGATCTGCTGCACTGTGCTGGGCAGGAGCAGGCAGCACTATCTGCGCTGGCCTCACACAGAACCTGACAGGTTGTGGCTGCAGGAGGGCTGAAATGGTTCTGGAAACTCTGGGCAAGGTGGCAGGAGAGGCAGGGAAGAGGAGGGAAATGAGAGAGAAGAAGAACAGCTAAGCCAGGACAGGGAGGAGGTGGCAGACGTCTGCCATTGCAGTTGCCATTTTCCCATCTTGCTGCTCATTTCAGCATCAGAAAGCCGCATTGCACGGGAATGGCACCTTCAAAAGACTTTGCACTGAAATGGCATGAAAATCATAGGTGCTGAACCCTGACAGGCCTAAGGGTACTCAGTGGTCTGCCCTGGCAGGGTCCCACTTAGGAGACCTTTGTAACAGCGTGGAAGCTATGCACAGCTCCCAGTTCCGCTGGATCTGGGTGCAGACCTCAGAGATATTTATCATCACGCTGCATTTGGACCTGTGCAACCTTCTCAGCTGCAGCCCATCACCATCCTCAGCAAAGTGCAGCAGGGACAGGAGCACTTTAGAAGTTAATTAAATTCCCACCCCCCACCCGATCTGCTTCTCCTCTTCCCAACGCTCCACTTTGCTGCTTCAAAACGAGCAGCGGGACAGGGGAGGGAGTATAATTATTTAGCTCCTTAGAGCTAGCTCTACAGTGCTTCATAGCTTATTAATTACAGTTTCAGCTGTGCTAGTCAGTGGAGGACCAGAAGAGCACTGGGGGGGCGTGGGGGGGCACGGGCCATGGGAGGGGTGGGACTCAGTGAAGTTGGGAAGAAGTCACAAGGGCTGACAGCGGGGAGAAGCCGGAGTGAAATGGGGCAGAGGACAAGGGGCGCTGGCAGCTAGGAACCTGGGCAACAGCAGGGAATGGGAAGTAGATGGCAAGCAGAGGGAGACGGAGAAAGGAGGGGAAAGGCAGTGCTGCACAGGGGTAGCAGCATGGTTTATCTGTGGAGGGTGACAGGGACACAGGTTAGGCACCAAGTGGTGCTGTGCGCTGGCATCACTGACGTGTGTCCTTTGTGCCCACCTACCTTCTCCGGCAGAGCAGATAAATGCGCAGTCTCCAAATCCAAGTGCTGCCAGTGACTGTCCTGCAGTGCAGTTGGGTGGGGATTGGTTTCTGGAGGACTGAATGGCTTTCACATCATATTGACCCTTGTCAGAGAAAGTATTTTCTTTCCTCAATCATCCTGTTTTTGTCACTAAATGAGCAAAATAATTGCAACCGTGTTCTGCCTCTCTCTAAATTCCAGGAAGTAAGAATCCTCTACATTTTCAGGGCAAAAAAACCTCAACATCCCTTACCTGATGAAGAGCTGAAGCCCTCAGAGGGACACACACGGGACCCCAGTCTGCTCAGTATGTGCAGCACCGCCAGCACTGCAGAGTGCCTGCCAGCTGCCAAACATCAGAGCTCAGAGAGGAACTGCGAATAAGTGAGGCTGCCCATTTTTCCTCTCCTCTGCGGTGTCGGTGCTCAGGAGCCCCAGAACGCTGCAGGGTGAGCCATGCTGGTTGCGCCGGGCAGTGCCCTCAGAGTGGGCAGAGGAGGCTGAGTGGCCATGGCAGCTCCATGCCACCATGCAGAGGGCTGCCCTGGGGAGGCAAGTCCCGCTGCCTCGCCCGGCTCTCCCACTTGCTCTGCTGTCTTGGTGGAGGGAATGTGGACCAAACAAGTGAGGAGATAGCTGTCCTCTTGCCCCTGGGGCAGCCTCCTGCTGGAGAACAGTGTTTCTGCTGCCCCTGCCCTCTGAGGGTCCTGGGCTTAAGGGAAGAGGTTGCCCTTCTGGACTTCCAAAATTTCCAAAAGTAGTTTATTTAAAAGAAAGGGTTGGAGAGAAGAATGTGCAGGTCCTCCGTGGAAAACCATTTTGGGCTTATCTATGGCTTCTGAAATGAACACGTGCAAATTTCCTCTTTTGACAGAAGTGAAAGGACAATTCAGAGCCAGAGAAGACTCTGTGCTCAAAGACTTGATGCTGCACTGGCAATAGTTTTTAACTCTGACTTCATGATTTCCATTTTCTTTTGGCAGCTCCTAGTCTCTGTTTCTTTCCTTTTTCTGGAAAATTTCCCTTAAGGAACCACCAGTGATGGCCCAGGAGAGAGCGTGTGAGTGCTTTGCATTATGTAATGCTTTGACATTTGGCATTCCCATGGCATTATCCCCCATCAATGCAGAATAAGTTGTCAGAGCATGAAATTGGTATTTTTACATATTCTTAATGTACAGATGTCAGTCTGAAAGCCATGTACAGGCAGTATGATTAAATTCTCTGTTTCATTCTCTGCCTATGCATGGATCTGTTTGGAAGATTTCTTTCCTTTTGGGGGGTTATAGAGAAAAGACAACTTTAAAAGTATTAATTCTACTTAATAACACTATCAAAAGGTGAAAGCTAAGTTTAAGACATTGTGTACTGAATACAATATAGACTCGTATATCCAGAGCAATAGCGTTCAATTTTTAGCACCTGTGTTCCTGGCATGGTAGCAGAAAGTGAACAACAAGTACCAGATGCATAGAGGGAATATAATCAGTGACCCAGTTTCTGATGCCAAATATATCAACATGTTCCAAATCAAATCTGCTCAGAGTTTACAAGTTTGTTATTCTACATTAATTACCATGTAAGAATGGCAGACCCTTATGGGAGGATTAGTATACCTAAACATAATGTACATGGAGAAAGAAGAGGAAGGGCATGACTAAGGATCTACCTAGGACTCTAAATTGATTGATTTGGTTTGATCACAAATATATAAAGAAGAGGAGCTCTTGAAATTCACACGCTTGGAGGCAAATCAGCTGCTCTGCCCTCTGCTGCCAGCCCCTGTCTCAAGCTCCTGTGCTGTAACAGGAGCTGATGTTGGTGCAAAACGATGCAAGAGCCTCTGCAGTCTCCGTCGTTGGGAGCTTCCAAGACTAGGTTGGGTAAAGCCCTGAGCGTCCTGATCTGGTCTCATAGCAGACCCAGCAAACCTGACTTCCTCAGGTCCCTTCCAGCCTGAATTGTGCTGTGACCCTGTTCACCTGTAGGTAGAAGCTTAGAACAAGAAGATGTTCAGCTCTTGCATGACAGACCTTCCTGCTGGAGTTCTTAGCATTTGTCCAAGGAGCCCTTAAGGTTATGCAGACCTGCATCCTGGAGCTGCTGCTGACTGTGCTTTGATGTATGTCAAGAGTCCATGCACATCTGCAGGGTTGTAGGAGGAGCCCATCTGCTCAGCCAGGATTCCACTTTACAGTGTACTCAGGAGAGAGGCCAAAGGCCTGACTTCTCTCCACATGTACCAGAAAACAGCCCTTGGACTATTTTTAGCTGGATTTCCCTAAAAAGTTAGTTACATAACTGTGTCAGCAGTGATTGCTTGCACCTCTTCCCTGTCCTGCTCTTCACCCTCCCAGAAGCTTGTGCTGTACAGGCCACCAGCTCTGGGCAAACACACCAGAGTGGTGCAGAACTTGAATGGAATTGAACTCACAGGTTTTTCATGAAAAACAACATCTACATGGAGAAGAGAGAGGCAGCCTAGTGTCCTCACTGGTCACAGGGCTCCAGAACAGACTCAGCAAGGTTCTGTGTGGCCCTGTGGCTTGGACATGGTCTAGGACCAGCCAGACCATAAGCTGCCTCTTGCTCAGTGCTAGTTAGAGGCGGTGAGGATTGGGAGTGTTGTCGAAGGATGCTGGGGAAACAGAAGCTGTGAAATGGTAAATGCTGGGACATGGGAGTGGAGAGGAAGAGGAGGTTGCACTGAAAGCCAGAGGAGATGTGATGAAGGAAACTGGGTTTATTGGGGTGAAAAAGGCAGATAGGGATATAGGGAAAAAAACTGTAGACTTTGTTAGTTCCATTAATTATTGGAGAAGTTGCTAATTGATGACAATCTTACTAAAAATTCACTAGAAAGAATAAATGTGATGGCACTTGGGCTTGGTTTTCAGCACAGAACTTACTCCTGGAGACACTTCAGGAACAAACTTGAAAGAGTGATTCAAACCACAGACACAACATAACGCTAGAAGAGGTTCAGAACTGCTTTACAAAGTGGCCATTTTTTACACTTTTAAATTCCCACCTTTGTGACCAACTGGCTAGTGACAGTGTGTGTAGCTGCTGCAAGGGCCTGCCACATGGTCAGCACAGGAGCCCCAGTCCATGGGCTCTGAGACTGTCTGTAGCAGCCACCATCCAAAATCTGTCACGGCCAGCAGAAAGTTTGCCATTATCTTTTGTGCAGATGGGCAAGCATCTTCGGTTCAAGATGTTCACATCTCCCAGGTGTATACCACCTGCTGCAGTTCATCCATTTATTTTGAAGGTGACAGACCATTTTCTTTTGAAGGTGACAGACTATTCCTCCATTTCAGGAGATTCTGAAGTTAAGGGTTGAACAGGGACTTCCAAGGGAAGTCTCATAGAAGACTGAAGAGGAGTTGCCCCAGAAAAGCCACTTTTCCCCTCCAGAGCGAATGTCTTTCTCTTCCTACCCTCTCTGCTCAGCTCCCTGCCTGAACGTCAGTCTGACTGGGAAATGCGGCAACTGTGAATTTGGCCAGATAACTACTGTCAAGTCCATGGAGTGCACCAGACTGCCATCCGGCCACTGAGTCCTCTGAGCAGATGCTGTGCCTCTGGTGGTACCTGCCATCAGAAGTGCTGGGAGCAGAGGAGAATAACTTGTGTGCAGTACCTCCACTCTATTGCTGAAGCCAGTCTAATATGAAATACCTGAATGAGACTCTTTTGGGAAATGAACCAAAGCCAAGTAGTTTCGGCAATGCTTAAGCAATGCTCCGAGGCTTCAGCCAGATCAGCGTCTTTCACATTTGGTCCAGGAAGCAATGGGCCGGACAGCCTTTCACTGTAAGCATGAGTTACGGTGATCTACTGTATAACCACAGGTTCCCCTCCACTGCACTCCACAATGCTGCAGATCTTCTTCCATTAGGTCCAGAAAAAGATGTAAATGTGGGCACAAATTGTTTTGCCTGAGAAAGACAGACACACTGGATCTTTTGCGTGAAGTGGGCTATCATTGTAAGGACATAAGGGCCTTGTTACTAGTGGGATTTTACATTCAGATATGAGTATGTGCTTTATCACTGTCAGCAGGTCAGCAGAGGAGAAAGTAATCCATGCAGCGACTATAAAAGGCAATGCCAAACTAGTGGGCAACTTCCATTTTGTGCTAGTTTTGGCTGGAATGGAGTTAATTTTCTTCATAGTAGCTAGGATAGGGCTATGTTTTGGATTTGTGCTGAAAACAGTGCTGATAACACAAGGATGTTTTTGTTATTGCTGAGCAGTGCTTGCACAGAGCCAGGGCTTTTTCTGCTCCTCACCCACCCCAGCAGCGAGCAGCTGGAGGCACAAGGAGCTGGGAGGGGACACGGCCGGGACAGCCGACCCCGACTGACCCAAGGGATATTCCACACCACACAACATCATGCTCAGCACAGAAGAGGAAGAAGAAGGAAGGGGGGGGGCGTTCAGAGTGAAGGTGTTTGTCTTCCCAAGTAACCCTAACATGTGTCGGAGCCCTGCTTTCCTGGAGATGGCTGAACAGCTGCCTGCTGATGGGAAGTGGTGAATGAATTCCTTGTTTTGCTTTGCTTGCGTACCCTGCTTTTGCTTTCCCTATTAAACTGTCTTCATCTCAGCCTACGAGTTTTCTCACTTTTACCCTTCCGATTCTCTCCCCTATCCCACCAGGGGGAAATGAGTGAGCAGCTGTGTGGGGTTTAGTTGCCAGCTGTGTTTAGACCACGACACATTTACTGAGGAAAATGTTTGTTTTCCCAAACAGGGGTATGAAGTTAATCCTCATAAGGAGAAATCTAAGTCCTGTGCTACTCTGTGCGGGATTTCTCCTACTTCATTAAACTCTGACATCTCAGAGGGCAAATCCACATTGTCACATGTCACTTGTGCTTGAAAAAAATGTGTGTATCAGTGCTTAATACAAGCTTATTTTTCCGTCTTATTTTGCAAGTGTAATTGCGTAGTGAATCAAACTGCGGTCTTTTATTTACTTGTTAGCATTAAGCGTGTGTCAGGCCATATGTTTAAACAAGGGTATTAGCAGAGATCTGGAGTAGAGTCAGTCTGTGCCAGCTGAAGATGTAGTCCATGTCTCTCCCTTTACCAGGAGGGTTTGAGGGAAAGGCAATCAGAAGGAGCAATGACTTTAGCTAGGGTTGATAGGCTGGTAAATACTCTCATTCACAAAGACAGTAGTATAATATTCCTGGCTGGTTATTTTACCACCGAGATTTTTGTCTCATCTAACATTGCTTTTCCCACGAGTCTTTCTGTCTAGGCTGATGAAATTTTTAATGCTTGTGGGAACAAAATTTCCAGGAGCTCTCTGAAGTGTACTTCCCTGCTGCGAGATGAGTGGCTCCCGTAAGGGGAGGTGAGCACAGAAAACCTGGGAAGCACTGGGACTGCAGTCTTCAGCAGGGGAATGGGCTGCTCCTTGTTTGCTGCTCCACAGAACAGTTTTCTGTTCCTGGCTGACTTAGCATTGGCCTGAAATGCCACCTTCTGTTTCTGGGGGATCATTATAGACATTTTGGTATTTGCAAATCCTCATGAGCAGGAATTGTGACCCCGACAACACAGACCATGCAGCATCCCTGAACGATTTCCTGTTGGGTCCCATAGCAGCTGATGAAAACACCTCATTTGAGGAAAAATGTAACACACAACAAAATCATTCTTCCTTTGAAGTTTTCCAGCACTACTAGGTAAATCACCCCGGTGGTGAATTGCCCTCACTGTTAAAAACTGTACACCTTATTTCCACACTGGGTTTATCTGACGTCTGCTCCAGATGCCAGGTCGTGCTCTGAGTTTGTCTGCTGCACTGAACAGCCCCCTCTGTCAAATTTCTTCTTCCCAAGAAGGCACTTAGAGATAGTGCTCACAATCTCCTTGATAACTGAAATAGCCCATGCAGCCTGGGCCCACAAGATTTCCAATCCTTTCACCTTGTGTGGGTACTCTCTGCACCCCTTCTCCTGATCCCTGTCTGGGCTGAGCGGGGAAGGGCAGGATGGGACCCATCCATGCAGCACAGAGCCAGTCTGGCACCTCCAGTGCTGCTGGGCTGCCCGCTGCCAACTCCCGCGGTTGTACGTGAGGTGTCAGCGTGGCATCACTGCAGGAGCCCCCTCCACCCTGTTCTCCCCTCTGGCCCCACACAGTCTCCTCACTGGCAGGAGCCTGCCCGCCTGGAGGGGGTCCTGCGCTGCCAGCCCCAGGGTCACTCTGGCTGCGTCACAGGCTTTGCTGCTCACTCTCACGCAATTCACCAAGCAATCTCTCTGCCTCTCTACCAGAGATTCGTGTTCAATCACCTTGCTCCCCCTCTGGGAACAGCATCAGCAGAGGTTTTACCTGTTCTGTCACAAAACTGGGAGAAATGCCATCAATCCACCTGCATGAACGAGTCTCTGAGGGAAGTTATCCTCTTGTCCACGCTCCAGGCAGATGCAGGTTTACTACAGTCCAGCTTACCTTCTTCCTGTGCATAAGGATTTCCAGTTAAACCCAGCAACTTTTCCAGTTTACCCCATAGCTGCTTCTGCAGCAAGGTGAACGCCTCTTCTGTTTTCTGTATCCCACATCAGCCCCGGCTTTGACCCTGGGCCCTGGCTAAGCCAGGAGGTGCGTCTCTGAAAGGATGGACCATGTCCAGCCCTCCCATCCCTCAGTGGATACAGCAGCCTCTGCAAGGAGCTGGCAGTAAAGTGAGGGGTGGCAGTGTAGGGCCTCCAAGACAGGGGGCCTCCAGAGCAGCCAGACCTCACCAGGCAGCACCCGGAGAGGGAAACACATCCACACCAGGCTGGGGGAGTAAGCAAGCCACACATCCCACTCCATGGAACTCCAGAACCTGCTCCCAGCACCTTGTTTCTTCTTGGTTGTCCTCATGGTGCTTGTTCATGGGAAGAAGATTCCAGCAGAGAACTACTCATCTCATTCTGAGGATGGGCAGATCAGATGAGATGATGCTGGAAGTTAGGGAAGACAGAACTAGCTCTCAAGTTCTCCTCACTCCCAAGCCCATTGCTGCAGACATTCAATATTTAACACCCCAGCGTGCTCTGTCTGCTCTGCAGCCAAAGGTGGAAAAGCAGCTCATGCAGAGCCACCTGGGCAAACCAGCTTGACTCCAGTGTAACACAGCACGTGAACTGCTGCAGCGTGGATTCACCAGGACCCTAGGGAAACCCTCGGACCATGCTGTGCTGGTCTCTGAGCTGCAGATCAGCACTGCCCAGAGTCGCAGGAGTTGCTGGGGTCAGTATTGCCAGGTCAGGTGTTTCTCCAGGCGTGCTCTGCAGACATGCAGATCTGCTTTCCCTGTGTGCAGGGTCTGCAGACAGAGAATGGAGCCATGCCAGGAGATGCCCCTGCAGCCCTGACCCACTGCAGCACCCTGCAGAGCTCAGCTATCAATCCCTTGGGCATTTGCAAAGCGACGTTTGATTTGAATGGCGTGCAGGAGCAGCTGGCTGTTGACAGGGCCAGAGCCCAGGTGTCTCGCACGAGGTGTACAGCAGATAGGGGTAACACAGCCAGTATGGCCGGTGCAGAGGCAAAACAAGCCCAAAGTAGTCTGAGCAGTGCCGCATACAAGTGTGACAGCCAATGCACTGCCAGAACCAACAGCTGCTCGTACAGATGCAGCAACTTTAACCATGAGGCCACCTCACAGCCCACCACCTCTTCCTTCACCTTCCATTTCAGGAAGGAATTGTGTCGTTAACAGTGCCCAGTCAGCCTTAGCCTTAGGCCTGCTTCAGTCCTCCAACCTTAGGTTACAAAGATGGCCTTCCAGGAGACCTCCCGCCTCTCACCGCGCAACTGCAAGGAGGGATGTGCACAGCTGCAGAGGCAACCCATGGTGGCATTTCCATACTCCAATACTTGGTGATAGTCTTTGGCACTTGTGACTGAAGATCTTTGGATTCACAGTGTCTGTGCTGATTAAGAATGTGAAAAGCTGGTGTTTAAGTATGTTTGCTGGGCATACAGAAGCCTTCTGTGGTGGTGGTGAAGTGTCCACGTGAAAGCAGCTCTGCGTGATGACCAGTTGTGGCCACCTCAGGGTATTTGCTGTCTTCTGTAGAGACCATAGAGGCACATCCCCAGGGACACTATGGGAGCAAAACACCATGTCTCCTGTGAAGGCAAATGGGACATATTAAGCCTAGGCAAAGCAGGGTGTTGCTCAGGGCAGCATGTCGCTGGGGAGGCAAGACTTTTTGCTCTTCGCAGGGCAATGGGAAGCCAGCCAGTGATGGGTGCTTCTCAGGTAGAGAGATGTCAGGAGACATGGGGCTGCAGCCACCCCTGAGCTCATGGGAAGAGGGGTGGTAAACACATCTGCCAGTGCAAGAGCATCAAGGTTGTGATGATGTATGTAGAACTATTTTAAACATTGCAATTTTAGCTAATTCCATTGCTGAAATAAGTAGCAGGTCAACAGGATGCTCAACAGGGTGTTGAGCTGGGTATCTACTACTTATTTCAGCAATGGCATTAGCTACAATTACCGATCTCTTCAGGGCTACCAAGCCTGTCCAGGTATTGCACGTTGCTAGGAGCAGGGTGGTGCAGAATAGCATAGGTGGAAGGCTTTCATACGGCAGTGCTGGAGCAAGATGATGGAGAGGAGATGTCTCTACTCGATGATCTTAAAGGTCTTTTCCAGCCTGAACCGTTCTATGGTGCTATGATTCCAGAGGCAGCCAGAGGAAGCAAATAGTGGATCTGTGTAATCAAATCCCCTGCATTTAGTAGACAAGAAATGTCTCTGAAAACCTCTTAGGCATGTCTTTCGTGTGCTGGAGAGGCAGAGTGGCTGCTTGTCAATGGACAGGCAGGCTACACTGTGTGTACAGAACATCACAGTCCTGATGTCAAGTACCAGTGTTTAGGAAAGGACCCAAACTCTGGTGATCTGGTGAACCCCCCTTCTTCCCCTGGGAGGCCAAAGCCAAGGTTGAATGGGAAGGCTTTCCCAGGATGCCCAGTTCAGACCAGGCTGAAACAGACTACTCATTGATCTTATGAAACCCACACATGGCTGGGCCAGGGAGAGGAAGGAAGACAAGGTGCTGCTCAATATAGGTGGAAATGTGGGTGTTTGAGCAGCCATTTGCCTAATCTCTGCTGATTATGTACGAGCCAGCAGTTTACAGTGTCCTCAAATATGTATGGCTTTCTGCAGGGAAAAGTAGATGTGTAACCCTGAGGATTCCCCTACCGCAAAAGTGTGATGTTCTCATGGTAAAAACTGGTCAAAGTAGTGTTCTGAAGCAAAGTAATTCTCAAAAAAAAAAAAAAAAGTTGTGGTAGGAATACAGCAATGATTGTTATAGTCTTGAGAAACAATTACTTTGTATCAAAGCTTTTTCCGAAAACAAACACACAAACAAACAAACAAACAAACAAACAACCCCAAAAAAACAAACCATAATCTGAGTTGTATACATGGTGTGGAAAATTTCAGTCCAAACTCTTAAAATCTGGTGAAGGTGTAAGCAACTGAAGATCTTATGGGAAGTGACGGCCGTGATCAGTTAGTCAGTGAAGCTTGAATCACCTATAATTAGGCAAGGAAACATGTGTGCATACCGGAAACTATACAAACAAGCTATTAATAGCGGCTTCATTTTCACCATTCTCCAGCCAGCAGTGAGGGCCAGACTGGTCTTGGAGCCTCGCTGGCGATGCTCAGGCTGGCCCCCGCAGTGAGGCACAGCTGCCTTTGCACCCTGCCATGCCGTGCTGGCGCGGGGTCTGGCTGCGCTTCATCCTCAGCAGGTCGCACAGCCACGTGGCATTTCTCGGCAGAGCCTGTGCAACGGACAGCCAGAGGCTTTCCACGGATGGCAGAAGGGAAGCAGACACAGGGACTCTGAGCACCATTTTCTGTGGCAAAGCAGATGTCCTAAGGGGACACACAGGCTGTAACCCAGTGTTTTTCCTAAGTGATACATCCCTTCCCTCTTGGCTCACCCAGCAGCCCAAGACCATGGGCAAAGCAGGACAGCATTCTGCAAAAGGCTTGTTCTGAAAATTTGACCCAGATGTTCATATCCTGTTGCCCTGCTCGCCCATATGGCAGGGCCAGGAGACATTGCTGGTAGCAAGTGGCTTTGGCCTGCTTTGCTATGATGCTTCTTGCAGATTCACCATAGCGCACCCGTGCAGCTGCCAGTGTTTATGAGAGCTGAACGGTGGCAGTTCCTGAGCTGTGGGAGATGGGAGAGGGAACTCCCACCCCTGCCTCCCATGTGCTGGATGTCAGGTGGGCAGAGACCTCCCCAGGTCTGGGATCATTCACTGGACCTCCTGCCCACCTTCCTGACCAGGTCTTGTTCACAGGTTAGTGCATGGAGAGCTTTGACAAAAACGCGTTCATCAACATGGCCCCAGGAATAATAGAAGGAAAGGACTGCTGTCTGCATTGCAGGGAGCTGGAGGGCTGCTGTCAGGGCAGGGGACAGACCTGCCTGGGTGTTGGGACTGGCACAGCCCCACAGCCGCAGCAACATGCTCAGGGAGGCAGAAAATGCGATTGGTGCTGATCGAGCACACGACGGTGGTTTCAGTCCCTCGTGTGCAGGACCTGTCCTGTTTACATGACCCAGGGATTCATGTCTTGATTGCTGGGTGGCACATGACACCTGCGGGCATCAGTCCTCTCTGTTCTCCTCCCACCGTTCCAGCTGCAGCCACGTCAAGCATCCTCTGGCTTCCCAGACAGACCCATGGTCTGCCTCTGGGCAGGGGCTCTCCTGCACCCTGCGTGAATTGCCCACCTCTGGGATAGTGCCACAGCCCCGCTTAGGATGCAGGAGGGAGGAGAGGCTGCAAATCGGGGATGAGGATCAGGGAGGAGAGAGGGGTGCGTTTGTAGATCATGCAGGATCTAAAGGATAAGGGACAAAATCCCTGCCAATGGCTGAGAAAATAGTTTGGTGGAGATAGGATGAGAGAACCCGCCTGATCAGGACCCCCCGGTTCTTCTTTCTGAGCAGCTCCTGCTTGGGACAATGAGGTGCCAGCAATTGTCTCTGCGGCGGTAGCACAGAAATGTACCCTGCTGGGGTGGTGTTGAATAAAGTGTCTTTGCTCTCCATGAGCATCCCTGCCCTAGGAAGATGTAGGGACTTTGCCTAGTAATAGAGAGCTTTGTTTGCGTTCAAGAGATTTACAGGTATCTCTTGACCCATGTCACAACAGGCAGTGCACAGCTTCCTAGACTATGAGAACGTGGTGGAGACCTGCTGCTCCTTTGGTATCGAGTTCCCTATTAGCGGGAAGGCAGATGGATGCCGTTAAGTGTTAGTGCATCAATGCTCAAGTAAAATCACTCATTCACATGTTTTGCAGAAATACATCGGCCACCTTGTTACTGCGCTGTCTGAGAGTCATGGACTTAAGTAGGAGTCCTAGAAAAAGGATGGTTAGGATAAATCCTGGAGGTTTAGGTTCAGTCACTGCAGTATGCTTTAGCACTGGTTCTTCTATGAATATCGATTTCTAGGAGGAACTAGAAATCTCTCTAATCTTTGACTTGCTTTGTTAAAAATCATTCATTTCTGCTAGTGTTTGAATATTTTACTTTAAAAAGTAAAAGTAAAATATAAAGTATGTTCCAGCCCTATTGACAAAAAGAAGTTTCTTTGATATATGCATGTTATACGGGTGGGTCCTTTAAAATAAAGCATTTAAGAATTATTTTGAAATCAAGCTGTGCCTGATGTCAGCTTTGTCTGAATGGTGAGTTCATGCAGTGTAGCCTCATGTTTAGTATACGGTATCTGTTGAAGCACCCTATAGTTTCCAGGGTGTTTTCTGAGGTATTTAGATTTATTTCAATGTTTACAATGTATTTGTTGTTCATTAAACATATTTACCCAGGCTAACCCAACATGAAAGAAATTATCTTGTTTACTGTGGAATCTTGACAAAAATACATG
This sequence comes from Scopus umbretta, assembly GCA_013400535.1. NCBI lineage: Eukaryota > Metazoa > Chordata > Aves > Pelecaniformes > Scopidae > Scopus > Scopus umbretta. Next base: position 105,087 of record VZTL01010047.1, read on the forward strand.
CAGGAAGGATAGACAAACACACATAAACCTGGACTGCTGAGTGGAACATTGATTTGCTGCACTTCCAATTTTTCTCATTAGAACTTATTTTATTTGAACATAACTCAGTACCCCGTGTAAATGTGAAGTTGTTAATCTTATTACTATACAGAAAACAAATTAATTATTATGCATGATATTGGAAATGGGTTGTTAGGTTGGCATTGGGAAGATTAGAAAAATACACTCATTACTTCAAATGATATCTGATATACATGTACAACTCTGTTTTTAAAATCATTTGCAATATTCAGATAGCAAACACAGCAAGTAGAAAAGCCCTTCTTCTGTGTGGTTTTAAAATTTCAGGCTCGTGTTCTGAAGGTTGGATTAAAGACTGTAGTTTGCAGTTAGACTTTTATATTTTAAAACGCCAGTATTGAACCAGAGTAAATGAAGTTGTTAGATTGAATTTCATCCAGCTGCAAGGTAGGATTGACTATGTTGATATAATTAACTAGTATGAGATCCAGGTGGCTTACCTAGACAGGACAAGGATCTGCATTTCAGGTCTGCTATCTCACCAAGACTGCTCCTTAAAAACACTTGGATGTAGATGAAGGAAGCCCACTAGTGGTATTATTTAAAAAAAAAAAAA
>VZTL01010048.1:9292-58979 GCA_013400535.1 Scopus umbretta
CCCCCTCTTAACCCTACAGAAGCAAAATGCCATTTAGAGTAAGTAGTGGTAAGACATCTTCATTGTCGCCACAAGCAAAAATTCCAGCTCATTGTAAGAGGACCACCATATATAATCACAGCTATTCCAAATGTCTTCAGTAGACGTTACATTATTAACTTGCAATTTTTCATATGCCATTATTCTATCTTCTAGTGTATATTTTAGCTAAATGTCTGTGCACTACACTTGGCCTCTAAGAAATGGATGGCCAAGTAACTTAAATCCGTAACTAATTTAACACGTCAATAAAATGTGTTTCTTTAACACAGCAATCATCCTTCTCAACACATGACTGAATACAAAAGGGAATGGACATCAGATTAATTCCTTTGTACTAACTTATAACTGCCACAGCTTTATAGATGTCTCATCTGAGAAACACTTCTAATCAGAGTCCTGCAAACGGCCCCCTTTATCATCAGGTTGGATGTTTCAATTATTTCCTGACCCAGCGCATCTGACCCTATGAACCTGGGGTGCATGACAGGACCATGCCGAGCGTCATCTCCAACTGCCAGCCAGCAACGTGGCGCCTCGCCTCTTCACAAACCCATGCTCCGAAGGCCAAGAACTGCAGCTCTGGCTTGGATGGGGAGAGACTTGGCACTGCCCAGCAATTGCTGAAGCGGCAACCAAGCATGAGGGAAACACATACATAATTAAAAATCAACAGCTGAATAAGTCTTTGGCATACTTTAGTAAGTGTGCTGAATATCTGTTAAAAGATTGCTACTTGGAACTTTAAAAAAAAAAAAAAAAAAGAGATAAAAACAAAAAAATCTGTCCATTTTGAGTTCACTTATTTTGTAGTATCTTCCCCTAGGAATTGTTTTGGTTCGGGGTCATTTTTTTTTTAAACACAAAGGGCACACTTAAATTTTAGAGATGATACTTCTGTACAAAAACTTTTTTTTTTTTTAATAGCATTATCTCAGGCTAATCTGTGGGAGTATTCTTCAAAACTACTAACAGCAGATTTTGTAACTGTGCTGTTGTTAGCCCTGTCTTCGGGTTGATCTCAGGAGTATTCACCAGAGCCTACAAGTTGTATGGGTGATGCTATCACAGAGCTTTAGCTATCCCTATTACCAATAATCTTTTCAGTAAGGTAAAATGACAGAAGCCACCATCACAATTACAGTTCTGTTACTGTTACACGGTTACGGGAAACAGATCAGCTTTGCACTGTAGCGTTTGTATTCAAAGATAATAAAACACTACTTCAAGTATGTGCCTTCATCAATTGCTATAACCCTATCTTGTTAGCAGGCCTTCAAAAGCCTTTCCTGAATTAGAACCAAGAAATCACAAGTGTAGGAAAGGCAGAATATGACAGGTATATGGCAATCCAAACAGAAGCACACGAGGAAGCTTTCAAACATGCACACTGCTCCAAATGGCTTAGCAAAAATACTAACACCAGTGCCACATGAAAAATTGCAGCAGTGAAAGGTTCAACCACACCAACCTACAGAGGTAACAGTAGCAGAAAGTACCACAAACTCATGACTTGCCTAAATTACTTATTAAACAAGTAAGCAGATATTTTCACTTCCCTTCTAGCTTTAACCTTTTAGGTCACAACAAAGGTTTAAAATAAAATTTAAAAAAAAAAAACAAAAAACACAAAACCTCATTAAAAAACCACACACGTGCACGCACACACACAAAAAGCCACACCACACAGGAAGGTACCAAGAGCTCAGTCGGTTACCTCTGAACCTTTTCTGCTGGGCACAGTTCAAGCCAAGTCCTCACCATCAACCCCTTTAGGCCCAAAGTATGCCTCTGGACAGTTAACTTGTATTCTCACATCCTGCCCAAGGAAGAACAACACATTAGCAGATGTCCTGAAATCATGAGAGCTGCCAACAAACTAAGTTCACCTCTGATAGATTTCCAAAGCTGCGCATTCTTAACATCTACCCTCACTGAAAAATCAAGTCAATACTGTCTTTGGAAGATGTTACCAAGTAAGACTGTAAATTACACACCAATTTGACTATGCACCCATTTCTTCGTCTTTTTTTGAAAGTCCTCAGTAAAACAACAAGAAAAATGACGTATTAATACCTAGTGTTAGAATCATAACATGCCTTTGCAGGGATGCACTCAGTCGCACGGCCACAGGTCAACGTTGCTTACCTAGGGCTCGCTAAGTCTGTGAGAAAAAGCCAGCATTCCCGTAAATGAACACATTTAAAACTGAACATTTTATCAGAGTGCTTTGCATCGTTTCTAGTTCATCAGCTTAGAACACAGAGGAGAAGTAGAGAGTCAAAGTTTAATAGCTAAGCATCTGCACACAGACCTGAGAACAATACCAATATTCATTAAGAGGCCGATCTGGAACTGCCATCTCATGTTTTCAAGACAAGCACCCTATTAATACATTTTCTAACCTTAGTATAACTCTTACCTTTTCATCCCAAAGCACCCACACGCACATTGGTAAAGAGTTCCCAAAATTACGACAACTGCGTGCCACACACGTCCAAAAAAGAAAAATTAAAAATAAATCTCAAGGAAGCTATATATTGTGCCTGGCCAACCACAGTGAATTACACAGCCAGGAGTTGCTACAGCCAGATTTAGCTTTGTACACGCTAACAGGATTCCTTTATAAATTTAGCTAGAGGCACGGGCAACAAACGGTTGTGGAAATCTGAACCGCAACTCTCCGGCAGCAAAGATTGCTCCCTCCAAGAACGGAACAGTAGCAAAAGACGACTATTAGTAGGCTCTCATTACACAGCTTTCAAAACACCTATAAGTCATCAGGTTCTCCAGGCAGCATTATGAAATTGCTGAAGTGCCAGCAAAGATTAAAAGAAAAAAAGCAAGGCCACAGCTGTTTCCGAGCCTGCCAATTAATAATTAAAGGGGGAAGAAAGCCAACCAAAGAGAGACCGTACTGGAAGCCAGCTGAATGTACAGCGAAGTTTGTTGCGGGTCCTTTTCTCTCCCACTTGGAGCGCCGCGGCTGGGGAAGAGCGAAGGAAATGCGCGCCTCGGGTCTGCCAACGCCAGCCGAAGGATGAGGGCTACAGGGCTTCTCCTTCAACCAGAGGGACAGGGACCGGGACACGCCACCCACAGGAGCAGGGAACGGGCAAGGGCAGGAGATGGGGAAACACCTCCAGGGTCCGGCAGGGCGCTGCTCTGCCCCACGGCCTCTCCCTCTCCTCCCCTCCCCAGAATACACGTTCCCGCTACTCAGCGACCGGATCGATCATAGTTGACCCCTCTTTAGGCCACGCTTACCACAGTCCAATGAACGTGACTTTAAAACACCTAAAACCGAGTTGGTTTGGGGTTTTTCTTTTTGGTGAACGGAGTTTTCCAGAAGACGCAGGTTTGCTCAAGCATCTGCGCAAAACCCGAAACGCCGCGCCGGTCTGGGTCTGACCACCCTCCGCCCCCCNGCCGTCCTCTGCCCTGGCACTCCCGCTCCTCCTCCCCTTTAAAATCCAGGCGCGGGGGTGCGGGAGGTTATCCCCCCGTCCCCGGAACTCTTCCAGCGGCGGTGCCGGCTGTTCGCTCCCCCCAAGCGCCCCAGCTCCCTCCGTGCGCTCGGGCTCCGGGCAGCGGCTTGATCTCCAAACTTCCTCCTCCTCCTCCTCCTCCTCCCGTCCGGGCAGGGGAGTCTGTGAAACTCCCCTCCTCCATGCAGCTCCCGCAGCCGAGCCGCTGCCTCAGCCCCTCCCCAGGGAGGCCCGGCCCGGCCCCGGGCTGCAGCTGACTCCGCTCCCCTTCTTCTCCTCCTCCTCCTCCTCCCTCGGAGGCTGGGAAAGGGGGGAAGAGAGATTAACCATTCGGCCTTGTCTCTGGCGCTGAGCCAAAGGGAGCAGTCGGCTTACAGCCCCGGGAAGAAGAAGGGAGGAAAAGGGGAAAGAGGGAGGAAAGAAAAAAGGAAGAAAACCAGCTACTGTTTTCACGCAGGGAGCAAGCACTCGGCTTTCCTGCCCTCCCTCTGCCGTCAGGGCACCGTCTCCCCGCCTGGCCGAGCTCTCCAGCGGCTCCTCTCCGCTTCCACAGGTTTTAAATTCGATGATCGGACGCACAACATTGGTATTAAACGGTGAGGTCTTCTGTAAATGAATCCGAATTGCCAAAATGCGAAGGGGGCAGGTCCACCCCGGAATACAGTGCGTAAAAAGCAAAGTCGAAGAGGTTTTAGGGACTACACCTGCATCCTGGCAGGCTGCCCGACCATCTTTCTTTGAAAAGGTGAGTTTGGAGTTACTTTTTAATTTATTTTTTTTTCATGTTGCATAATACACGCACGAAGGGAGAAACTGCTTAAATAAAGCCCGAATTCTTCATACGTGTGCAGTGGTCCTTATTCTTCCGAGCCCTAACAAAATCCTCGGTTTTCTGTAAAACCTTGCTCCATAATTCACATTCAGTTAAGCTCTGTCGCCTTTGTTCTAGCACATAGTTTCACCCTCTACTCGTGCTAATACAGAGCACGTGGAATATGAGGAAATTTGGGAGGCTAGAATAGCTCATGGTTTGAAGATGTCAAAACAAGTAACTACATCAGTAATTCAGAACAGCAGGAAGTTTCAGTGTTTGCCCTCATCTTACCTGTTCTCACTGGAATCATTTAAAAAAAAAAAAAAAAAAAAAAAAAAGCAGCTCTGGCAGGGTCTGTTTCTGTATCATTAATTCAAAAGCCCAGAGCTCTTTTCCCAACACACACACTGAATATGCTTCAGAGCAGTGCTGAATTTTAAAAGATTAACACATTTATGAATTAATTTTGGCCACGTTTCAAACCAAAGGTTTGCATTTAATAAGTGGGACTATATTAGCTTCTCAACTAAAGAAAAAAAAAAAACAACAACCCTCAAGTGTTTTAATGACAGTCATTCTTATGCATACCAGTAATTCACATTGCAGAATTAAAGCCTAGTTATCACCAAGGGGTAAATCCCACTCCACCCCTCCCTCCTTGCGAACATCACTGTCGTGTCAGGCAGATCATGGCAGGCTGGACTTCACGGTTAATATTCTGGAATGGCGCTCCACAAAGTCGCTCAACAGGGCAAACAGGGAAAGGCCAAGCAGTTTCAGATGTGACTAGTAGCTCCACTAAACCCAGCCCGCTGGTCATGACCTCCTGCACTGCATGGCTGCTCCATATCTGAATCCAGCATCTGACTGAGCACACATCCTTGCCTCGGCACGCTATACTCTGGCCTTGTGCTGGGGAGAAAAATTTGGCCTTCGTTTGCATGCCAATTAAAAAAAAAAAAAAGGGCATCAAAAACCTCTCTAATGAAACTACTGGGAGAGAAGCATTTGTAACTCCCATTGGGGGAATCAGGGAATGATTTTCCTTTATGACTAGATCTTTCAAAGATTATAATAAAACAAACTACAGGTCCGTGCATTTAACTCGGGCCAAATTAAAACAAATGAAAATGCACACACATCCCCAAATGGGAAATATAAGAACAAAAACCCCAAACCACAGAGTATTCCAAGTTCCTTTAAGAAACTGTACAGTCTCTGCAAATACGTTTTAAAGGCCTTACATGATCTTTTCCATATGGAGCTTGTTTTTCCTCAGCGCTGTGACTAACAGGAAAAATCTTCAAGAGGAGAAGTCTCTTCCTCTCTCTTCATCCTTCTACCTCCCTTTCCCCAAAGGACTGATCCTGAGCCAGTCTGGTTTCTGTTTGCTTGCGCTAAAAATAGCGTTCCAGTGGACTGACCAAATACCTCCAGTTTTGCGCCGACTGCCTGATAGAGTACGATCATTGCTGCAGAAAGAATGATAGAGGTTTAAAGGTCAAGCTATACACCACTGTAATACAGCGTATCTGAAGAACCACCTGGTTTTGGAGGAACGGGATACATGGACAAACTGTGGGAGCTTTTACCTCTGAAGGTAATCCAGGTGACTATTGGTAAAAGGGCATGAGCGACAAGGAGACTGCAGGCAGGCAAACCTTTTGCCTGGATATTGCCCGTGCACCAGAAGGCCTGTGGCACGGGCAATAGCACCAGGTGTTGTGGGGCTTCCCAAACCGCCTGCTCAGTCACCCTTGGCAGCACTTCTGCATGCAGGCAAGAGACAAGCCTCCGCTCCCCCGCCTCCATCTTTTTCAGCACACATCTTTTTCTACTCACTCTCACGGCATCTCTCATACCCGCATGGAGTAGGACCTCTGCCTTCCCCTCGCACATAAGGTTGGATCCACTCCATCCACCAGGTCTTCACCTCTGTCCCTCCTGCTGCCCTTGCAGTTAGGAACTTGCACCACTGATGAGTTGGTGTCTTCCACACAGGTGGCCAGGACTTGCCTTCATGTACCACTTGAAAATGGTTTGCTTACTACAGTTGGAGATCTGTAACCTAACATTATTTTCCCCTTTGGGATTTTCCTTTCTTCCAAGACGACTGTTTATACCAACGAGTCTACCAATAGGTATGTACATATACATATGACCTCAAACATCATAGCATTTCCTTACATCACCACTGAATTGCACCAGTCACCGTGCTAATGTTTTTTTCATTTTGGCTGTGACTCAGCAAAACAGTAAACAATGCTTTTAAATGTACAGAAATCTGTGTCACTACAGTTTTGCTGACTGATGGTGAATTTCAGCATTCACTGGAAGAGAAGCACAAGTTTACCAGTTCTGAGTTAGAATACGTGGAAAACAAAATCTGTCCCAACAATAGCAGAAAACTGCTACTTGTAAAGACACTCCACACGCACACTTAAGACAAAAAGACATATCCCAGATTTGATTGTTTGGTGAGGGGAAGGATCTATAGAAGCAATCAGCTGCATCCATACCATGCACAAGGGTATAAGGCAGGAAAAATGGAGGTATTCTTAACCTGACACTTCCTAGTCAGCCTAAATTAAAAAAAAACAAAAAACAAACAAAAAAAACCCACCTGCAATGTGCTCCTTGCCTAGCATCCAAATTAATTATTCCACCCACAACACAATTTAATTGGCAGGCACAGGTACACTCATTTCTTTTGCAAAGCAATATTATTAAGTGTGGGGTTTTTTAAAGCTATGTGCCTGTTTAATGAAACACAGTCTTTCACGTAGACTAATGCCAAGGAGTACACAACCATTCCAGTAATTATATGTTCCAGTAAGATCATTAATATCAAATAAAAAGCTATCATACCTGCTTTACGCCTAGGTCCTGTAGGTATTCAGTTTACCTCCAAGTCGATGAGATACCTGTGTGGGGAAAAAACTTGGAAGCATATTTAAGTCTTTACCAGCAATAGCTGCTAAAACTTTTAGTCACAGGGTATGAAGTTTGAAATGCCTTACTCGGAATCTTACTACAACATGTAAGTGGAAGTACTTTAAATACAAGATGACTTTGCATGCCACTTGCCTTGGAAAACAAATAGTGCACATAAATAATGGGAGTAAGATGATGAAGTTTAGTGGTTATAAGCATGAAGACTGTCAACATAAGAAAAGAAGAAGATACTGTATGGAAGGAATTGACTGAACTTAATCTTTCTAGGGAAGGGGTTTGATTCCCTTTTTGTCTGGGAATGTTTCCATGCAGAAGAGAACATCTTTGAGATCACTTGCTTTTCCACATAGAAGCACTGCTTGGATCCTCCACAAATGCAACTGTATTTCATAAAAAAAGCACGCAGACCAGCTGCAGTTTTCGTGAGAGAGACTTCTGGAATATTCAAAAGCTAGCACAATTGTGTTGTCAGCTCAGGTCTCAAATTCCTTACAAGTCTTGGCCCTTAAGCACAACCTCCTCTTCATTATGCTTTCTTAAGCATTTGGTAGCTAATAGCCTTCTACATTTCCCATCCGTTCTCCTCCAGAAAGTTTTTCTGCTGGCTTATTCCTGAAAACATTTGCATCTACACCCTTAAAAACAAAAAACATGTTTCAGTCTTACAAGGGCTTATCTTTTTCCCAGTTAAGTTTTCCTGGGAGTATTTTAGGTTATGAGGCTAGAACCAAGCAGTTAATTTCAACCTTGTGGACAAGGACAGCTTTCAGTCACCCTGCTCTGGAAGAAAGTCACCACTAGACCCATACTCCTCACATCAAAGCCACCAGGTAAGCATGAACTATTACATCCCCTGCAAGATGCTTGCCCCTTTTCTCTTGACAAGACACTCAAAAATCCTGGAGCAGGATCCCAACTGCTCCCTCTGCTCTGTTCAGTTGCTTACACAGCAGACAGATTACTGGGCATGCAGGAGGTGCTTATTTCTCAAAACTCAGCTGCCTCTTTTTAGGTTAAATTGATTATTCAGGAAAAGAGTATCAAGAGATGTCACAAGGAGGCCTTTTGTTTGCGTGTTTAATTTAGGGGCTGCAAGACCATGCCCTATAAAAGGGTTTTTTTTTTGCTGCATGCTTTGTGGTGAGTCCACATGCACAAAAAAGCACGATCAAATCTGAGGTCTTGAGAACATGATAAAAAGCACGTTAGAATCACTTTAAACAGCAACTAGGAGTTACTTTTCAAGACTGCTAATAGAGGTTGCTCAGACAGCAGATGAGCTCATCTGATTACAGGAATCCACTTCAACTTAAAGGAAACTCCTTCAAACATATAATCACTGTTTTCTTCTAGCTCATCTTGGTTATTAAAAGAACTTTTACCACTTGAATGAAAATCTTGTGGCTCTCTACTTTCAGCTGTTCCTTTTAAAGCACAATGCTCCGTGATAATTAGACTAATTGTTTTAAACTACCATCTCAGTAGTGAGTAACAACCATGATTTTTTTTAAGCAATAAACTAAATTCAGCCCCTGGCTGACTGCTCCGAGATTACCAACCGGTCGCTGGAGTTTTTCTCTCGAGCATGACTGGGCTGAGATTTTGCCTTGCATTTAGTCTGGTTTGCTGCCATCAGAGAGAGATGACCCCAGAGCAGGTGGTTTGCAAGGGAAGTTCTCCAGGCATGGATTGGAGAAGATCCTGAGGGGCAGATTTCAAGAGGGAGCTAAGAGGCCTGTAATCTCCTTTGCTGTATCACTGTCTAATGCAGCATTCCCAATCACCTGTCAGATAACTGCTGTGCCACCATTCAGCCATCCCAATCCTCATCAAAGCTGCATCCCATGCTGTCCTAAGCCACTAGTGCAGCAAAAAGCTATCTGGAGGAAAGACTTGCCTATGTCTTAGTGAATTCTAGGAGTGGCAAAAGCCAGCTAGGTCACGGGCAGCAAGCATAATTTATCACAGCCCTCAGGCAACTTTAAATTACACCGAACAACTCACGCTCAGCCTTCAAGACTGGTCAGGGGAAGGTGATATATCAGATGCTATCAAACCAGAACAAAGATTTAACTAACCTGCTCTGGTTTCATTCTGTACATATCTACATGAGTGCAGACAAGGCAGTGGAAAAGGAAGTCCCAAAGCTTTATCAGGAGTTGTAACCATCAAGAATGTTAACCCCCAAATGAGAACTTGCACTGACCTCAGTCAGTACCTATCCTGAAGAAGGATATAAGCCCTGAAATGAGGATCTGTCTTTGATAAAAAGACAAGGAATCACTTACAGTTTTTACAGATCTTGCTACCTACAGTTCGGATAGATGCTTCTGATTCTTCAGTAGTTGCATATAGCAAAGTAAAAATGCAAAGTACTTTAAACAGAAGGGAGAAAAAAGGCAGTACCTCAACCTCAGGGAAGGGATGTTGAGTGCAGAAGAGAGACCTCAGTGAAATAATGAAATAAGGAAGAAAAATAGAAGAAGAAAGTGAAAAAAAGCAAAACAACAACAAAACCCCTAAAGTGTTATGGTCAGTGGTTTGTTATGAAACATGATATTAATTCCTTTTATTTAATGTAGAAGGTGAGCATAGAAGGCCAGTACAGGAGAATGACCCAAAATTAAACCCAGAAAAAAACATGATTTACAAAAGGCACTGCAGCATCTTGTAAATACTTGTTTATATGACATGGCCTATATTGGCTATTCTATCTCTGGTCACAAAGCAATTATCAATATGAAAAAGTATGAAATTTGAATGTTAATGTAACAGAAAAATTTCCCAATAATTCTGAGGCATAACTGAGTATCAGTTTTCAAAGTTTTGAAAGAAGAATTCCACCAGTCAAGCAGCCAGCACACTGTATTATTATTGCAGATGCAAGAGTTACCAAATAAAGTCACATCAAAAACTGGAGTCTTTGGAAACAGCAGATCAGAGACTCCCAGACTTTTCAGAGTGTCCCAGAGACAATGATGCCCAACTTTCACTGAATGCTGTACTAGATTACTGTGCTGTCTCAAGATATGGCAGATGAGATCACCTTCAGAACATCTTTTACCTAGTCACACACAAAGCAACGGATGTAAGAAAGAGACAAAAGTGTATTCCATTTCCTCCAGCCTTTAACTTTATGATACATCTGGCCCAGGACAGTGTCCCACTACATCACTTTGAACAGAAAAGCCAGCAAACACTTCCATCTGTTAACTGCCTGTAAATCTAAGCAGCTGTGTTGTGAGTCATTTCAGGACTAGCTAATAATTGAATAAACAATTGTAATTGTGTTCCACGAAACTCGCATGTTTTCTTTCAGTCTTGGCATCTCCTCTCATGAAAGCTGTACAAGTTAGGGTGCAACCACATAAATTCAGTCAGCTATGACAATGTTTACCTAATACCTCTAGTCTACCAACCATGATGAAGCGCATCCTAGTCCTGGGCAACTAATGGCGATCATTTCCAAATATTCCAAATCTGGTGATCAGAAACTTACTTACAGAGTGATATTTCTGAAGGCCCTCAGATAACAGTGCCATTTATTATTTGTACTGCAATAATGCTCACAAGTCACAGTGACCAATGTACTGAATGCAGCACTTGCAGAAAATGAAAAAGTGATCCCTATACCACAGAATTTCCAATCTAAGTGGTGTTGAGTGTGTCCTGAACCTTTGAGTCTCCTTGCTCCTGTGACTAATTCAGCCTATGATAGCTTTGCCAAGACTATAAATAAAGTTTCAGGCTGCATTATTGACACAAATACTGCTGGAAAAAGCTCTGACACCCCTCCAGCTGCACATTTCTTTTCACCTCCAAGACACTGCCATAGGTTGCACAAGACTTCTTAGTTTATCTAGCCAAAAAAGCAAGAAAGCTTGTGCCTCGCGGCTGAATTTGCTTTGATACCTACCAGCTATCTGGTTTGCCACTCCTGGAGGAAGGTCCTCGCAGCTGTGCTTCCCAAAAGACAACCTCATCAGTGTTGCACACTGCTGCACAGAGCTCCCCTTAATAAGCGTGTGTGTTAATCAGGTTAGGAGATATCCTGGTAGAGGAACAAGTCCAAAAGTGCAGGGACAGCCTGGGGCAAAACAGAGTTCCAGAGCTGACATAATAAAGAAAAAAAGCTAAACAAGGCTGGAAAGCCTGTAAATTTGTTTTTTTTACCTGCAGAGTGAAGGTCCGTTTTAACTACAACATGTTGTTATGACTAACAGATATTACAGTTATTTTTCTGAATCTTATGGACTGGTATGACATAAAATTTATTCACTAGAAAGCCATACCTATAGATGCAGACACTGTTATTTGTTTCTTTGTATAAAAACAAGTGAGTCACAGAGATGTTTCTTTGTCTACCATACAGCTGATGTGCATGGTAGACAAAGAAACACTTTTTCAGCATGTTTCTCAGACTGAGGTCCCTTTTGACAGTAGTTAACAAGCAGAGGAATGTCTTTATTTGAATCCACATTAGAGTCAGAACATTTGTCTTTTCTACCTTAATCACTTGAAATATGTAAAGTAGTCCTTTTTTTCTACCTTTTTTCTTTTCATTAAAACAAAACCAAAACCAAACCAAAACAAAACCAAAACAAACCAAACAAAAAACCCCAACATTTTTATGCCATGTTTCTTTAGGCCCAGGACTGTGTGTTTTGACAGGCTGAGTCTATGGGCCTATTACATGCTTCCTCAAAACAAATTAAGCCAAATGCTTGTTAAAGTCAGTTGTTCCTGTCCAGCAAAAAAGATTTAGAAGAGGGTTGTCCCACAACACCAAATATCTTGAGCAATCTCTCTTGCTCTACAACCTACCTTTTTGCAGCCTTTCTCTTTTTTTAAGTTCTTTGTGGGGATCTTGGACCGATCATGACTATTCTATCACTGCATTCATTGACATTCCAGGCCAAATTTGTTTGCATAGAAGCAGAACAGAATTTCAGAAGTAACCATGAAAATGGAATAAACATCCCCCCAAAAGAAAGAGACCTCAGATTTTATCTTACATTACCCATCTTGTTTATTTTGCGTATTAGCAAAAATATAGCACCATATATTACAAAGACAAAATACCGAGTCTAGAAAACACTGTGCTGCAAGCAGGTTTTGCCGCAAGCAAGTTTTCCATGTAGAACACACTTAGTGCATGACGGAAGACACTGAAGTATTACAGCAGGAAGGTACTGACAGAAGAGAAATAGGCTAAGAAAAGGGAGGAAAAAAACATAATTTCTGCCCCATACCCCTTCTGGAAGGCTGGCTTTTCCAGCTAGGAAGATACTCCAAAGCAGAATAAGTAGCACACAAAAAAAATACTCTCAAAAGGGCAATCACAGAGAGAGCGCGTACACACATCCTTCCTTCTGAGTAGACTTTCCTGAATATTGTCTCAGCTCTCTGCTCAGCCCTCATGGAAGGACTTTCCTTTTTATTAAAACAAGTAATAAAAACCTTCTTCTTCGTATTTTGGAACCAGCAACTCTCTTCAGCGGCAGCAGTTTCCAAACCTTTTACCGCACAAGCCCCTCCCTGCTCCATCAGACTTTGTACTGAGCTCTGCTTTTGTTTCATGGCCCTGAGTCATCTGGGTATCATGCAGCACTGGAGATGCTCATGTGCTGCATCCTGCCCATTTGCCACTCAACAGGACCCCTTCCAAGACTCAGCTCTGTGCAGGTTATGTACCTGCCTTGGCTGGGATGTTACAGGCAACAGCTTAGGCAGCACTGTTCTACCTAAAGCCCACCAGTAATTGATGTGCAGTCGCTCGTCAAGTCAGTCTCTGCCTGAAGACCGTTCTCAGCAGCTCCAGGCTAAAGGTGGATATATACTTATTGCAGATGTGCTGCTTGTGCTCGCTATAGTAGGCTAGTACTAAATTACAGGCATATATAGAATGAGGTTAATCAGAGAAAAATTCTTACTCTTCCATTTGAAGAACACTTTGGTTTTGGACAATGCTGCTAAACCAAGTAATAAAAGGAAATTAAAATTAGCCCTGGATATTTCTCTCAAGAAAAGAAGTTCCTTCCAAAATTCCAGTGAAAATTGGCTTTGACCTGGCAGATTTATGAGGCTTTGAAACTTTCAGTTGGAGCCTAAGCAATAGTTTGTTTTGTGTTTAGAATAATAATACTCCTTAACTGAGGCAAGGAGGGGCGGTGACACCACTATTTATGGCTTGTTGTCCCTCTCAGTTTCTGCACAGGGAATGCAGCTGGACTGGTTGTTTCTTTTACAATTACTGCACACTTTTTGTATTAGCAAACCTCACGTATTGAAAAACCACGAAACTGCTCCTCCGGAACAGAGGATTAATTAAAATGAAGAGCTTTTTGAAAATGATGTTTTCAGTTGCTGTTGCTTGTCTTCTTGTTTAAGCTATTTGTATGCATCTTTTCAAAGTTTCCAAATTTTTCCCCCAAACCATGAATGCTAGAAATTTTTAAGTCAAAGCTGTGATCTTCATACATTTTAGGGTTCTGTCATCTGAGGTCAGGTGAAAAGCACTAAATATCACAGCGTTAGCAATAAACTGCCATTCACCAGCACAGAAACTTGACAGAGCTGTTTTGTCTTCTCAAAAGGCTTTCTACATGAAGTGCTGGAAGCTTAGAAAGCTGAAAATATCACAAAAAGTTTGCACAACATTTTTCACTAGCGAACATACAAATACAATTTAAAATTTAGTGTTCTCGCCTTTCTTTTATGATTGCTCAAGTTTGTATAACTCTAACCTGAGGTTTTCTTACTGTGCTGGAGGTACAAACTCCTAAAAATGGGCTCAGTAATGTACTTTGCCTTTTCCAGAGTGGAGATAGTGAATAAAATGGGACTTTTTTTCCTATTGAAAAGGAAAATAGCATTGCTTCTACTTTTGTACAAGAATTCAAGCACTGCAGAATCAATAGGCTGTTTCGTATCCCATAATCAGCAGATACTGGGCTGAAAGCCAGTTTCTTCACGATGGCTTTGTTTCGCCTACAGTTTTGGTCGTACTGTAATTCTAGTTAATTGATTGCTGGTTTGTTTGAGTTAGCACAATTGAAAATGGTAATGTAGACATCCAAAAATATTTGGGACAGAACAGTTATTAATCAAAGTTACAGCATGTCCAAAACTTTAAACCAGACCAGATTAAGTTGGATATAACCCCTCCCAGCTCTCTCCCACCTGACACTCAGGAACTCCACATCTCCCTGGGGTCTGCTGCACTGATGGAAGACAGCTCTCATCAGGACCAAGGGTGTGGTACATCAGTCTTTTGATTACAGATGAAAGCAAACAGAACCCCTGCAGACAAAGCAAACCTTCCACCCAGTCCCCAGCACCAAAGGGAGACAGGATGATGCACTCATTAAAAAAGCAAAAGCAGATGCATTCAAGCACCTTACCCACATTCATGCAGGCAGCTGACACAGCAAAGGTCACTGCAACTAAACCTTTCCTTTCACCTCTACTTTACATTTGAGTGTGAAAGAAGCTGTTGTTTTCTGCCATTTTACACGTAACAACCACAGCATAGTCATGGATGGTTCCTCATGCAGGACTGAACTGTGCAAAGCAGAACCATTCTTCTACCAACAAAAATATCAAAAATATGATCAGACATGTACAATTACATTTATGCACTCAAATGAAGAAGGATGACGGTCATTCTGATATGGATATAACAGGCCAAAATGCTAGATTTTTTAGCACTATCCTGTAAAACATAGTGGGTAAGAAAAAGCATAACTGATCTGATGTAATAAAATAAGTGAAAAAAATGGTACCATTCTTTAGGGAGCTCCTTTAAGAGGACTTGCAATTCAGGATCCCATGGCGTAGCTGCAGTCCCACTCTTGACACTGTAACGTAGATGGGATTTGGATGTGTTTACTGTTCCATTGTCTGACTTTACCCCCACATAGTGTGGTTCACTGTGTGACACAATGGTTTGAGTCTTCTCTGCTGTTCAGCTTTCACCACCCATAGAAGAGATGTAATGACAGAAAATTGTAACTTTTAATTTCATAGTGTAATGAGTTTGTAATAGCCAGGCTGGAATTTGAGCACTGGTCTCTCTACTCCTAGCTATGTGTTTTAACCCCAGAACTACCCTGTTCCCCACTGGTGAGCTTGCATACTATCTAATATCACTGTTATAAGGCATGAACTTTATGACAAAGGTTGCCTCTGACCTCAGAAACAAGATAATACTATACATACCTCTTCTGGAGAGTGGACATCAGGCTTGACCCTCTCTTATCTCTCTGGAATGGCTGACAGCAGCTCACTGAACATGATACGGGAGAACTTACATTTCTTATCTCTCCTCTTATATGCACCAGTAAAAAACTTCAGTGTACTTATGATGGGCTGAACTCACACAGAGCTGGTCCCCGCTGCCTAAGCTCTGCCTGCCATAGACAGCCATAAGCAGTTTTCAAAGTGCAGAATGATTAATGACAGCTCAGTGTGGGGATGCTGAGAGACAGCCCCACCTTTATGTAAGGACAATCCTATGTTCCATGGAAGTGTCATTCTTAAAAAAAGGGGAATGTTTCTAGTTTTAATAATTTTTATTAATAAATTGAACTTTTCCAGTTAACCATTGATCAATTTATTATATTTTATATATTTGACCTCCCTGTCCTAGGAGATCAACACGCCAATACCAGATGACAGATGTCATCCCTGAGAGTTTATCTGACATGTGAGGATAGAGACAACAGACAGCTAGAGGTGAGATTTAAGAAGTAATGAAGTCCTTTGAATGAACAGCCAAAGGTTTTAGACTATTTGTCCATTATTCTCCTGTCTTCTTCACTTCTGTCACACAAGTTTCTCTCCTCAGAGTACAGCAGAGAATATACCAAAAGTAAAGAGTCAAAACCAATGTTGTAATAGCAGCAGATTGGCGAAATGAAGTTAATGCTCTTGTAACTCCTTCCCCTAGAAGCCTCAACCCCAAACCACTTGATGCTCTCCTCTTTTTTTTCTTTTTGTTGTTTTCTTAACACTCTAATATTAGAAGGGGTGCCTTGATTGGTACAGCTTCCTTGATAAATCAGACACATCAAAATAAGAAAAACTTTACGGAACAACAGCTCTGTATCAGACACTATCCTTGCAAATCAAGTTAAAGAGATCACTCCATACTTTTACAGTAAAATGGCAAAACTGTATGAGATGTACACCGCCCTAGCGAAGAGACCAGGCAGAAGACCAAGAGAGCAGTAGTTTTTTCCCTGCAGTGGGAAGGAAGTGAGATGGTAAGTCTGACTCTCAAATTCACAGTTCACGTGCCTTCAACAAGTGCTCAGTCTCATTTTCAGTCACTGAGGGGCCTTCAACTTTCTTGTTCCTGGCATATGCCAGGAATTTCCCCTGTATTTATGGAAGCCACAATAAGCTTGTACTGAATACCCTGAGAAGAGCTTGTACTGTAAATGGGACATAGAAAAAAAATCACCTTGTGTGGGAGCCAGCACAGCATATCACTTGAAACAATGGTCAGTGGCCCAGCCAAGTGTATGCAGCACGGATGGGAAATCCCAGCCCTGAGACAGCAGCCTTCCTGACCATCCCTCAGCCATGAGAGTGAATCTTCTGTTCCACTGTGCTTGGCAGTGCTCTGTCCTTCGTCTTTAAATCACTTCAAGAAAAACAGATTAATAAAACCATATGTTACGCCTGCTTGAGAAAGACCCTCTCCTTACTAAAAGATGCTACAGGGAAGGACCCATATGCTATATAATATGGAAATCATTATCATCCCTTTGAAGCTTCAGTTAGTAGCAGTGTTTCTGCTACATAATGGAAGAAGAGTTGTCTGTGTTGAAAAAACACAGAACTCAACAGCAAAGTTAAGTACAGTAGTTTTTTTCAGAAACATTTGCAGAAGTGGTTTTAATTTAGTTAAATCCATGCAATTTTGTGTATAAGCAAGAGTTGAAAATAAGAAGTACAAAATAATTCTAAAGAAAACATGCATAGTCTTCATGACATCTAAGTCATTCTTATTAAAGAGATAGTGGTTAAAACACCATATATCAAGATGGGTGGAGTTTTCCTAGTGGAGGCTCTAAAATAATTTCCTCTTAACAAAACTTCAGAAATCTTTTGTCAGCACATATGATTTCCTGTGCTCTTTGCTGTATTCCAAAAGCCAAAATACGCATCCTATTGTAACAAAACTCCTGGTTTACCAAGGAAAACAAACAAGCAAACAGATCTGCATGGTGTCAGTACTCCAGGCAGCTTTTTGTATTTGTTGGAAGATCTCATTGGGTTATGGAACAGTAATTATTTGTAGGCATGCTCAATCATTTTCAACAGAGATTGTAATGAAAAAAATCTAAGACTTTTCTTCTTGTAGCTGCAAGGTTGAAATCCCCACTAGTAAGCTTAAACCTGACCATTAGTTCAACTTTGACACAAGGTATGCAGCTATGCAAAAAAAATGTCTGTTGACGAAGATCAGCGTCGTAGAATACCAAAATAGACTGCTCCCTCCCTACAGAAGACACTCATTGCTCCATCAGGGAATTATGTTTACTACTGTGTCACTGTTAATAGGGATATATTGGGGACAGAATATTTCAAGTAAAACCTCTAGTAAAAGCAGTAAGTGGACAGACTGCCAGAATTCAGACAGAAATTGGGGCAGCCTAGAGTTTTAGAAGCTTCTAGGCTCCAGTTGCACAAGATATAATAGGAAACAATTTAATAGTTTATTAAGATGTGATTCCATGGGCAACCAAGCAAACCTTGCATCCTTCAGTGGTCAACAAAGAGGTGGTCTCATCCTGCCATGGCTTCTCTTCTCCCCTTCTCTGCTCCCATGCTACACACTTGACATCTGGACTCTTCTGAATGCTGCCCTAATGGCCCAGCTCTTCTGCTGAGTAATTTCCTGCTGGGCTAATGGGTTAGCCTCCCCTCAGCATGGAAATGAAGGAATAGGAAGGGACAGGGTGGCATGTCCATGGGAAAGGGCAAGACTCTTCCATCTTGGCAGCTGTGAGCCATTAGGTTGCACAGCTACCCGAGGAACCACCGCTTAGTAAGTAACATCATGACAAGAGTCAAAGAGTAAGGGCTCCTGGAGTCACTCACCTCAGCTGCTAAAAAGGACACTTGCTGCTGACTTCAGCTAACAGTTTGATCTTACTAATTCCTTGAAATTACAAAGTGGGTAAAGATGTCCTGCAGGCAAGCTTAAGAAATTCCTGTGTTATTTGGTTTGCAGCAGGGAATCTGACTAGCAGACATCCAAGAGAGAAGGACTGCATTGTGCTGGACTGCAAATAAGTAACAAAAATGGTCTTCTGCAAATAAATTACAGCTGAACAACCAGGTAAAATCAGGAGAAGTAAAAAATGTCCTTGTCTATACTATAGGTCGACAGCAATATCAGAACACAAATCCAGGTCCCTTGAGACAGTCCTGGCTCATTGTCTGCTAGATCTCTCTCATTTTCCCAACACCTGGGACCTAGTAAGAGCTCCACTAGTTTATATTGTAGCATCTGTAACTCTTACCAGTCAGAAGTCAATTCTATCAAGGCTGTGGAAGAAACCACTCAAGTGACCTGAAAATGCGCACTAGCCATTGGGCTTAAGAACAAGATTTGGTTTAATGATGATTTTGATTACAATGATATACTGTTATCCCATAATGGTCAATTGCTAGAAAGACCTGTGGGGTTTGCCATTTTTCTTGTTTATGCTTTTTTACAGGTTTGTGCAGGGCTGAATGGACAATGGTTGTCTGCTACTGCGTTAAAACTGTGGAGAATATTCATGCTTCAACAGAGTGAGGCTACTCAAGAAGGCAATTAATCTCTTAACTCTGTCTAAATAACACACACAGTAGTTAGCATCAACTTAGGTACCTTGCTTAGATGTTTATTGACCTGTGTGTCTACTCTGCTAGAGCAGATGGTATTCTACTGAAGGCTTTTGAACTCGTACTTGTGGTTTTGGTTTGCAGACCACACAAATTTCCCAGAATAAGGAGAACCTCCAACACATTTTAATTTATGAATCATGTGCAGCCCATATGAGAAGAATAAAATTATAGTATGCACAATGGATAAGGAATAATTGGTGTTGAGGGTAATTAAATTTTGGCACTGATTAATTTCAACCTATAGTGTGCACCAATTAATCCACACAGTGCTCCTGTGAAAGAAATGCAGGAAAGTCTGAGACTGAGGGTTTTATGACAGATGAAAATTGACATATAACAGGATAAGGAGACCATTTTAAATGGATAGCTATTTCAGATTGCCTCTATGAGAAGACAGTCCTATTCTGGAGCAAGTGTGACTTTTTCTAGCTTGCTTAGTCCGAAGGCAAAGCAGCTTGAACTCATTTAGAAAGAGAGAAGAAAAAAAACCCACTTCTATTCCAGATAAAACCATCCAAACTCCCAAACCAGAAACTCGTTAAATCTATAGACAAGCCTCAAGACCTACTATTTTATGTCCTGGAGTCCTTCAGTTCCTGCATATTTTTCATGTCTGACAAGTGTGTTGGTATATTTCTGATGACACTCCCTCCAAAAGGATACAGTAGAACTAGGAGTATGCCCAAGGGGGACAAGGATGACTGCAAGTACAGCTCAGCATCTCCCCATGGAAAGGCTAAGGCAGGCTAGCTTTCTTCAGTTCTGGATGACTTGTGCATGTGGAGTGAGGAAGTTTTTAAATCATAACTAGGACAGAGAAGATGAATAAGGAACAATTGTTCATTATTTCTCACCATATTAAAAAGTAATTTATCCAGTGGCAAGTTTAAAAACAGATAAAAACAAACGGAATACTTTTCCACACAACAAGAAATTGGGCTGTATGACTCACTGCTAAATTAAGTTTGGATGTGAAAAGTATTAACAGGTTCAAAATGGGATTAAGCAAGTCAATGGCAGACAGGTCTATTGAGGATAACTAAACCATGGCCCTAATGTAATATCAAGGGGAGGAAATGCCTACAGCACTGATCGCTAGAAGAAAGGAAAGAGGAACAGATCGTTGCTCTGTTTCTTAAGTTCCTTCCCTAAGCTGTTGGTACTGGCCGTTGTCAGAGACAGGCCAACAGGATGGTCAACCAGTGTGGGACTTCTTAAGCTGATGTTTTTGTGAGTTTCCAGTGACTACATTTGTGCTTAAATGGATTTCAATGTTATATTCAAAAGAAGTAATGGTAACATATTACACAGAGAGTGCAGAGCACCAGAACTGGTTTTGGATCTTGTTTTGGATCTAACCCTTTTGGGTTTCTTCTTTTTAGTAGTGAGTGTGATGACCTGGGTCATGTGATTTCTACGTATTTTCCATCTAAGGAGCTTTGCAGCTCTGTGGGAGGGATGGTGAGCATTATCACTGTGAAATGAGAAGGTAATTATATTTAAGTCAATTCCTTCCACGCCCTATATTTATCGGACTCAAAAAAAGCTCTTGCTATAATAACCCAAATGAGTGAATGATTTCTTTATGAGGTTCTTGACATTTAGGTCACATCTGACTAATTGAATGCTATGGTCATTGTTCCAGAGGCTGTATATTGAGAATGAATTTGCCTTGTAACCTTCTGGCTATAAAAGTTGATTGAAATACACAACGAAGTCTTTATGGTCTTTTTGGGCTCTGCCAATTCTACAGTTACCAAAAACAAAATGACAAGCAACTCCTCTTGCTTCTCTGTTTATTTCCACATTTCACTGTGCTTTTTTCACTTGATAATGCATTTTACAGATTAAAACTCTCTGCAACCTATTTTTGGTTCCCGTGCTATAAATGTAGGTATTAAAAAGAGGTTTTCAGTTAAAGTTGGACAAATTAATTTTGCCTAATTTTGACCTCACAAAAAAAAAATATGGGATCAAAAGTTCAGTTTCATCTTTTTATGGTACACTTTATGTTTACTCATGAGAGAAGAACCAATGAAAAACAGATTGCAGTCAAAAATAGAAAAGAATTCAGAAGACACAATATGTAATGAGGAAATGAACACTAAGGTCACCCACATATACTGGGCCAGTTTCTGTGGGATGGTGGAGAGTCTGCCATCCCTACTATAGCACACAAGTTTCAGTCTGAAAAAAAACAAACCCAAATGCAAACAACATGGCCTGGCGGAAATCATGAGCTTAAATTGCAGGAAAAAAATATAAATTTATACTAATAATGTCAATAAAAAGGAGAGCAATATGGTGTGAAGTGGACCACGCTTTTTGCCAAAAAAACAAGATTTTTTAAAAAATCTAGTTTTATATAAATGAACCAACTGACACATGGTTTCCATATCTATTCTTATATTAAAAACAAATTTGTATTTTGAAAAAAGTTGTGAAGGGATTAAAGATACACCTACCAAAGGGACATCTTAAACTCAGAAAAACTAAGAAAAGTAAGAACAAAAATCCAGTGCATAGAATGGTAAGCTATCAGTTAGCATTTTAATTACATTATATATTACAAACATTACATCATTTAGGTGTTATTTAATGCTATACATATTATATATCCTCCAGCATTCAAACTGTTTTGGAAATTAAAATGCCAACACAAAACCATATTCGATTCAACCTGTCTACATAAAGCACCTCTACTGAAATCCAAAGACATTCAACAGAGGGATGGTATAATTAATTTCTAACATAGGTAATCACTTATGGAGTTTTCAGCAATACAAATTATATTAGAATTGTAGCTGTAGTAAAACATGTTTAAGAAAAAAAATTTGTTTATTCACTAATAATAGGCAATGAAAAAAAGAGTAGATTTCTACCAAAATATAGTGAGCATATAAATTTCAAGAATGACATACCTGAATATCATGCATTTGTCAGAAGCCTGTCAAAAAAAGGAAGATACAAAAAGCTGAGGAATTCCGTGTTGTATTGAAATAATCACCTTGTGATACTATTCAGGACTTCAAATACTATACGAGCAATTTATGAATACCTTCTAAAAATAAGAAAGAATATTTTTTAAAATTGTATGGACAGCAGAGCTGAAGGAATACTTTTTTTTTCAGAACATGCTAAAGGCTTGTTAAAAATAACAAGAGTGTTACAGCAACAAAAGTAGCAGATGCAGAAGTGAAGGTTCTTGGTTTTCTCAGAGAGCAAGGCTTCCATAATCACTTTTCCCCCTCCCAGACATTTTGGGGACTATAGAAACATTTCAGTCAAAATGAGCATAGGCTAAAAGTCTCAATGATAATTATAAACCCATAAGCTTCATTAAATTAGAGGTTGGGTAAAGGTATGATACCAAATAAACACTTTCACGTGGTAAAGGCACACAGGAATAAGCTGTTCTAGATTCCCATTCCAGGTTTTCCATTCAACACTTGGCTGCAAACTAGCCAGGGAATATCACAGGAGCATGCTACTGCGCATTAACTTCTTTCCCCTCACTGACTTGAGAATGCAAACCCTCCTCCCAGATACTGAAAACCTCAGGCAAGTTCCTTACTCTGCTTGAGACAACTTGAAGACGTATTTCTAATTTTCATAAAAGGCTCAGACCACAGATGCATATGGCACAGTTATCTGAATGTTTGGTCCATATGCTATGCAAGCAAGGAAGCACAACTGGGACGTGACAGTCCCACTTCCCAGGGGAGTGGGCCAAGGCTGAGGTCCCTCTTGCTCAGGTGCCAATGGGGCAGTTCCAGCAGGCAGGACCCAGGAATCTGCTACAGCTGGAGAAGGATGCTCATTTCTGAAAGAGTAGGACGAGGTGGCATCTCTGAGGAGGCGGGACTCAAATCCCTTCAGTAGGAGGAGAAACACAAACTCATATCCCAGGACAGTATTCCAGCAGATGAGCTGTTAGAAAAACAGGCAATCCTGCTGATGGACTTTTTAAAGCCAGCCTTCCTCTTCCTCTCCTCTTTTTCCTTAACCTTAACAATTCTATGATTCTATGATTCTCTGCTCTCTTCTACCATTTCCTAAAAAAAAAATATTCCAACAATGAAGAAGTCATTCTACATTGAACACAGCAACTCTCCTTCATCTTTCCCTCATAGTCTGTACCATGCAGTGGAATCTGAGATGACTCTACTGGAGTTTTTGTGTTTGCTAGACACAATGCTGAATACATTTACATAGAAAGCTGTATGAACAACAGTGGTCTGAGAAATATACTACTGCAACAAGAGATGCCAAAATCTCTTTTCTCACATTATTTCTTCAATCAATGAAGAAATACAGAGGAGACAAAAAGAAATAGCATTAATTTATGTCTCTGTTTTACACACACTCACGTATCACAGCATGATTTCTGGAAAGCCTCTCCAGCACTTAAGATGCAGTGCCTCCAAATACAACAGAAGATCTCTACAGCCAATAAGCAGGAAAATTTGCATAAAAATGGAAGCTAATTTATCTCAATGTAAAGAAAACGTTCTGTATCTGGCAAGCAGTACGAGCCTGAATTTGCATACACTTCTTTGCAAATAGTACTACAAGGACTGTCAGATGCATTCTGCTGCTAATAAAAAAAAAACAGACAGCATTTAACTCAACTGTTATTTATCATTCAGTGAATGGAGTATTTTAGGACATACCTCAACAAAGGACACCTGTCTTATCCAATTTTTTTTTTAAGCATACTCATTTGTAAGATATTATAAGAAAAAAACCTTTTTTGTCAACATGTTTTTCCATTTGCTCATCAGCTTCTTGATCTTTTTCTGTGGAATGGCAAAACAAAGCCATGCTATGTTCTCAGCGGGGCTATTTTCATAGTGGAACAAGTTTCAGAGTAGTGAGTTGGTACTCTTCCACTATTAAAAACATAAAAATAAAAAAACTGATTCCTTGTCCTTCCTTCAAAGAGCTGGAAGACAGAATTGCCAGTGATATTCCCGGTATCTCTGTGAGCAAAAAACAACAATAGCAAAAGCTCAGTGTACATAATAGAGGAAGGAAGAGACAATGAAAACAATGCTAGTGTTTATTTTATGCAGTGTATGCACTCAGCTGTCACTGACTTCAATGCAAATGCCACTTTCCACATCTACAGTATGAGACTGACACTGTAGGAGCCATAACCTAAAGTGGGAAGCACAGTATAAAATTAGCCAGGCAGATAATCAGCAGTCTTCTTGGAAGGTACCACAATGTGGGATACAACGTACAGACTTTTTTTGCCCAATCTGCCTTATCAAGAGTTTTCCTATGTTCTCTTCTCTCATTATGCCTTTAAATAAATATCAATAGGTCCCCTAGCTACAGCAAACACAAGTGGACAAAAAAGATTAAAAGTTCACTTCTTATGATCTTATATTCAAAGAAAATAAAAAGCTCGTGCTGGGACTTGGTGTGGCGTTTTGGAACACAGCTTGCTTTCCCTGCTTACTTGTCTGACCTCTGTACCGAATACCAAAAACTATCAATATAATATGCAGAAATGATGTCAGCCCTTTGATATGGAGGGTGAGGAATGGCTCATTTGGGATATTTGTTTTAGTGATATCACAATCACACATTGTGTCGTTTGAATTAAATAGATGCTTTTGGGCTTGAAAAACTGTATTGATCGTTCAAAATACTCTCTTATTTTTGTCTGGCACTCCACTATGCTCCCTAGTGCTATTGCCATTTAAATGACTTCACAGCTGATGCAGTAAACACATTCAAAGATATAAACCCCTCAGTTTCATTTTAAAATTCAAACAAATATAACTATCTTTGTCTCAAAATGCAACTAAGAATTAAAAATAAGTTCCTGGTAACTGCAATGGAAAGCCAGAAGCAGCATGTGCAAAGTCAGTATGAATCAAACTCATATGGCATCAGATCTGTCAATAAGAATCATTTGCCTTACAAAAACTGCACCTCCAAAAAATAATTTCCCAGTTGATGCCTCTGACCATAACAAAAATGAATGAGATGCAATCAAGTGCCTGTAGCTTGCATGCACTGAACTGAATGGCCACTGACATCAGTGCAAATTCCATTTTCCATAGGCTTTACAAGTTGATGCTGATGCTGTAGGATCCAGCATTACATATCATTAATGAGAGCTAGACATGAAAATAAAATCTGAATTAATACAATATCTTAAAATATATTACTCTTAATGGTCATCTCAAAACTAAATTAAAAATTTCATTCTTATTTCAAGTTTTCACTATACTTACCTGGTTTATCATCCCTATTTTCAAATTCATGAAGATAAGAGCTGCACTAAAACTAGATTTTTGGTTTGAAACTGACTGCAAAACCCAAAATATTTTCTATCTGAATTATTTCCTTTCTCTCTTCCTTCCAAACACTTTCCTTTTGCAGGCAGTCTCTTTGCGAAGGAAACTACAGGAAAATCTAGCAGTGTTCATACCTGGCATCGTTTTATAACAAATGGACTGGTTAATAGCGTGTTTATTCAGCATTTGCCTACTCCCACTTGGTATAGGTATGTGAATTTACGCATTTATTTTGTTTTTTATTGGTGTGTTCGTTGAGCTCTATGTGCTTAGGTGACATAAGTTTCTGAAGGTAAAACTTATTTTTATTATATATACCTTTGCTGTATTTAATGTGATCTGTAAGTATTGCAATGATGCCTGCAGTATCCTGTCAAGCGTTAGTATACATCTAGAAGGTATACTGAGAAATATTTTTTCATAATAATTACATTTAATTCATTTAACTAGAACTGTCCTTTGGTTACAAAACTACAGCCTGATGACAGCGGTGCTTAACCTAAACAAAACTGCTCTCTACACATGTGGATAAGATCATCACTATGGTAGCAAAACACCTGGGATAAACTTCTGGGCCATTGCAAAACCTATTTTTGCTGCTGACTTCAAGAGGATCAGTATTTAGTCTTCCGCCATACAGAACAACAGATAATGAGGCTTTTGTTAGATGCTCTGGCCTACCTCTGCTCTCTTGCGGATGTTTTCCCTGGTGAATTTGCCACCTGTCTCAGAAAAAGCTAAGCTTATTCTTACCAAAATAAAAGACAAGACCCTATATCTTTACACCACATGTTTCCTTTAAAAGAAGATAATGTGTTTACCATCTCTGTGCTTCCTCATCTTGCTTGGACTTCATCACCTTGGCTTATCTCCCATGCAACCTGGTATTTGCAAGTTTGGTAGTTTACACTGAAAACGGTGTAGTCAAAGTATTTTCTTCGTTACACAGACAGAATTTCACATGTGCTCTGTATTGATGTCTTTTCCTGCAACCAGAAACAAGGACATATGAACTTAAATCCTTTGGCACTCCACTGGTATAAAAATGTACCGTCCCACTTTTGAAAAACAGTTCGGTCAATTTTCTGAATGAGTTTCACACGAACAAGACCATGTGTCCCTGATGTAAAACTCAGATGCACAAACCATTCCTCACTGTTGAGAATGTAACACCAGCCAAGGTCTAAACCTTAGGGAGCAGAACAGGACTGCGTAAAACATGGACAAATAATACAGAATTACAGTAATAATATTAATGCTAGAATAATACTAGCTACTTATGCCAGACAAGACACAAGGAAACTTGTAGAAGCTTAGGAGATTCACAAACACTCAGCCTCAAACCTGAGCAGCTGTTAAAGCTTTGGCCGTATTTCTAGTGTTGGTAAACACATTGTTTCTAATTACAAAATCATTAAAGAAGTGTTCTTCTCAGCAAAGTAGATGCAAAGAAGCAGAACCTTTTCACATTATGTACCTGTTCTCTGCATTCAGGGCATCCATGCCCTCTGTAGGTAATTGTTCCGAAAAGCCTAAGACAGTCAATATAGCTAGGTTGCTGTTTCTCATACATCATCAAAACCTCAACTCTGCCTCACATGTGTCAGAGATAAATCCCATTAGTCCAGCATGGGATCAAATGCTCAAATTCAGCAAGCCACTCCTAGAAAAACCTGCTACAGGTGGAAGTAGTCATGCTGTTGCTGAGGAGGTGAGTTGAGGTAGTCATGACATGTGGATAGATGGCCTAGAGTGGATAATTTGGAGGTTATAAGCTGCCCAGGTGCCCTCCAGTGAACACACTGTCCTGCAGAACGTGCCTTACAAAACATGAGAGACCACCACAGCTTTGGCTGCCTGCTCTTAGGCTGAATAGAGGATTGATAGTTTAAACACAGTGTTCACAGCGATTCTATTAATAAAATAGGTACTAAGGGACAATAAGCACACGCAGCTATCTCATCCCATTATAGCCTTCTTTGCATGTTAATAATGATTATTTCCATCTTTTGGCATTTTAGAAGCAAATGGCGCTCTCATTCCAGCTGTCCCCTAAATTACTACTACTTCTATCATTGCTGGGACAACGATGTTGGTTTTCAAAGCTCCTGACTTAGGCTGCCTCCTGTTCAGGAGCAGGCATTTCCCATACTTGTTGCAAACTAAAACTTGAGTTTCAGGTACTCAGTCCATCCCAAAGTCAGATCCCAAAACTCTCCAGCTAGATGTTACTTTGGTGTATGCGAATTATCAGTAAATCCTGTAGCAAAGCCACAGGCCTAAACCTTTTATTTCAAAGAGGGTAAAGGAGGACAAGTTTTCCTTTTGATTATGCTTTACTATTGTGGCTGCAGGGAAGAGCAAACTCTACGGTTGTCCTAACCAAGTTATTCTTCTTTTTTTGTTGTGGGGTGGTTTTTTTGGACAAAGTGTTCATCATCTTTCTCATTTCTGTGAGCTTTCTGCTAATGGTTGTTCCTCAGTTAGCACAGCACAGAATCCGAGTAATCCACTAATTAGATCCACTAATACTAACCTTTAATTGATGTAAACATTCAGGATTTATGGTTGCAGAGCGTGCACAGAAAGCACAAAATACGCAGGTATGTGTGAGATACCAAGACGTCCAAGAAGTACAACACGAATTCTCAGAGTCAAATATTGCAAATTCTACATAGACAACTTGCAGGGTCATTGAGGAGCAAAAGAATGCTACTGAGACAGGAGTGAGTGACAAGAGAGACACCATCATCTCACTGCTTTATGAAGACAACAGAAAGAGAGGATTACCCTGGCAGGAATTTTTGGGTTTAATGGTTGTCATAAAGGTACAATTAGCACAGAGCTAATATGATACAAAAAAAACCCTTATGCTATTGCTTTGGAAAAACTCCAACAACTTCACAATAAATAAAAAAAAAATACAAAAGCTTATGCCAATCTTCATTTGCAATTTTTTGAGCTTACATATTTTTCCTAGAATACTAATCTCTATTTTATTTATTCGCATTAGAGCAATTTCAAAAATTCCTCCTAAGCCATGTCTCATCATGTCATAATTATTCATTTTCATGAAGGCTTTTAACAGCCTCTGGTTACAACACCATGATGTTTTCTAATAAATTATAAAGTGAAAGGATAATTTAGTTTCCATAACCAATTAATCTTTGGCTTCTTAGCAAAACTTAGTTCCAAAAATAATGCATCCACTAGTCTAGAGGGATCCGGACTCCAATAACCAGTTCACCTCAGTCTTTCCCTAAAAATAATCAACACATCAGAATGCTTTCCAGTTCCAACCAAACAGGACAAGCCTTAAAGAACATTTGAAAAGGGAGTCTGCAGTAGTATCTTTGAACTCTCCAGTCTTCTTCAATGGGAGATCTGAACAAGGAATGAGTTAGCATCCTGATGTGGAGTCAAAGGAAGGATTGCAATGAACATGCCTCAGGCTTGCTTTGGAGCAAAATCTCATGCGTTTTCTGTAGATCTTTGGCTAACATCCCCTGAGGTCAACAGAAATAGTCCATTGACTTCATGGCTACTAGTGTGCATACTAAGGACAGGAGGCACCATGTTATACAAACAGCAGGAGCAACCAACATAAAGTTTTGGATTTATTACAGCATAGTAATCAAGCTGATGGCTTTTGAATTGTAGGTATATGAGCACCAGGAGTAAGTATTCTTATGGAAAACCCAGTTTTTGTGGAGCCTAGTCTAATCTGAATCAACCTTTTATAAAAGTAAGTGTTGTTTTTTGTTCATTTAAACTCAAGCGTCTGCAGTATCTATAAACATATGTTCTGCCTTATGCAGACAAGGTCAGTGAGATGTTTTAGGTGTCAAGGGGGAAAGTTCTCACATTTCTGGAATGGTAGAGGGAAGATTTATAAAGTTTTTACTGGCCTGAAGGAAAGAATGAAAGAAAGAAAGCAGAAACATCTGCCAGAGTCATGAGTGGATTGTTGGCTAAATTCATTTAGCGGAGGAGTCTGAAATAGATCATCTCTGCCTTCAGCAGTAGGCGTTAGTGGAGTCATCAAAAATAATTACTACGGAGGAGTCCAGGACATACCTACAGGGAATAAAGCTAATCTGAAAATGTAAATTAATTCCACAAAGTATGGCTAGAGAAGCCAGCAGTTCTTATACTCGTGGGCTCACACAATGTACTAAGTTCTTATGAAACAAGAACAGAAATACTTTTTATTTGAGTCTGGAATAGTACTTACAAACATGCCATTAGAAGAGGGGGAAATCACAGACAACAGGTTGCTACAGATACACCTACGATTGCACTACCCAGAGCTTCTGTAGTAAAACATCCACCCAAAGATAAATGCACGGATTTTAAACATTGGTATTGCCTGTGATGTTTCTAAGGCTCTCTGGAAACTCACCGGTGCTGAGAGAAGCAAACATAGGCAGGGGAAAAAAGGTTCAAACAGTTGAATAGCAGTGACAGTAGTACAAATTTAAACAACTCTCTCCCTTTTAGGTTTATGAACAAGATCAAAAGGAGGCTGTGCAGCTCCCAAGATGCGCCATCACAAGCGTGTTTGTGCTCACCCCTTGGCACTGTCCTATAAACAAGGTACAGAACACCATAGGAACAGTGACGCGGCCATTTCCCACAGCAGCCCTTTCTCCCTCCTCGTAAACAAACCCGGCGCTGCGTGTATTCTTTACAGCCGCCACGGCCTCTCCTCAGGAGCTCACATGAAAGCGCTTCGACTGTGTTTTGCATTAGCTTGCTTCCAATGCCAAACAGCCTCCGGACTCCCCAGGCGCAAAGCCCTGCTCTGGGAGGGGAGCCAGCGAGGTCGCACGCAGCCCACAGCCTGGGGCTCACCCGCACGCCTGCAGGCCCGCTGCACGGAGCCCGGCCCTCGGGCTGTCTGTCGGGGCAGGAAAGACCCTTCTCCGGCTGTACAATCGATGGCAAGCTCTCCTAAGGGCGTGCTTTGCTGGGGAATGCTGACGCAGTCCGGCGTTTTCCAGAGGGTACGCTCCGTATGCCTGCCTTTGAGCAGCCCGAGCACCTGGGAGCGACAGCGCTTGCAGCCGGAGCTGCTGCTTTGGGTCTGGGTGTTAAAGCTCTGGCCTTCCCGCTGCACCGACGAATTTCCACGGTTAAACTGGTCAGGCTCCAGGCACGTGTAATTCTTCAGGGCTGTTGAAAATTGATTAATCCCACTTTGGCAATGGTCAAGCTCTCATATGAAATGTTACAACGGAAACGATTTCAATTCCTTCCTTTCTGAGGGGCTGCTCCTACGCTACCCCTCCGTTCCCCCTGCTGCTGAAACGGACAGGCAGTGCTGGTTAGGCTTGTATAAAGGGAGTATGAAAGGCATTCAAAGCTATGTTTCTCAGTCCGTGCCTCCTCTCGCCCCACAGGAGGCCAACTATAAATATATGCAAAGGCAAAGATAATCGACACGCAAAATAAACAATAAAAAGAATGCCACGAGCTCACCCTAGCAATTTTTGAAAGATAAAACTTCTGGCAATGCTACCAACTTACAGCTCTCTGCTACCAACAACTGGTTTTCCTCGTCTCATTTCCGCAAAATGTCCTACTTCGCCTTTCTTCTTCGAACAGCAGTACCTTTCCCCAGAGTCCCAATACCATGCTGTATAAATTATATGTATTCCAGACAGTAAATACTTTCATAGATTAAGCAAAAAGATGATCACATAAGAGCTGAATAATTCTAACAAACCTGGTGCTATCCCATAGTTTAGCTTTTTAGAGAAAATTAGGCATGTTTTTAAGTCAAAAATCTTTCTAATCACATAAGTGCATAGTCTCCCAATTGAGTCTTCCAGCACGGGGACTGCTTTGGGCCTCTGGACGTGTCACTGTGAAGATGTGTGTCATGCCCAGGTGGTTTGGCAGGAAACTAGAGTTGTAAAAGCACACTTTCTTTACCTTATTCACAGGTCATGATTTGATAAAACATGAATTTAAAGGGCAGAGTAAGTGCTAAGCTACTATCCATCCAGACTTTCTCCGGGAAAACAGACTTACAAGGTTCCACATGTGGGCCAATAGAACTTACCACTTGAGAGGAAACTGGGAGGAAAACGGTTAAGGTGGCATGTGTTTTTAGCTCATACTATCTTTTGGTTTCCGATTCTAGTTCATACTATATTTCGATTTCCGATTCTAACAGACACTCACCTCAGACCTGGTTCCACTGGAAAACTTCCATGCATTTTGATAAGAACAGGATTTGAAACTCTGTTGTGGTAAGAATATGATAAAAAAAATTACAAATTTGTTTTAAGAGACAACAGAGTCATTTCTCTTCTGGCTTGAGCTAAAGCTTGGAGGTGGAGGAGAGAAAAAAATAGCTCCTGTAATTGAGCTCTTCAGAGTAGGACTTAAAACTATGTCCTGTCTACTCACAGTGGCTGGGTAGGACAAGCTTTCATTGCCCCACAGGGAAAGGAATAGGCATGATCAGGAGGCCAGAAGGCATCCTGAATTATGAAGAAAAGTTGTTTCAGGGTGGGCAGGGAGGACAGGGGAAGAAACAAACTGGTTGGCCAGGTCCAGAGAAATGCCCGACATCTAAAGGATAGGAAATCACTGCCATCTGTCACCACAAAAAATAAAATTAAAAAAAAAAAAAACAACAAAACAAAACATCAAGGATTGAGAAAGTAAAAGGGTTAAATCACAAAGGGTAAACAGCTCTAGTGGAGAGGAGACCTCAAGGACAAGTCTCTCCATCAGAGAGCTAACAGATATGACCCATGTGGAGAATCAGGTGCAGGCAGACAGATGTCAAAAGCAGACTGGATTACATAGTGTGTTTCAGACACACACGTCATCTGGAGGGTGGTGATAAAAAAAAAAGCTAGTCAAAATTCAGAGAATGGAAAGTAGCCTATGGACATCAGGGAGGAAAAGGTCAATTCATTTACCTTGTCTTAATCTCTGCCAGTCATGGCTATGAAGGGACAGACCGATGTCACCTTCCAGGCCTCAGCCTTCTATTCTTCCTGGATCTTGGCTCCAAACAGAAAACCCTTATAAAATATTATATGTCTGATCAGAGTATCCAATGCAAATGCACGAATAATTCTGTGTTAACAGACTAGCAAGGTGGCATGAGAAGCTATTCTAATTATACATGTCTAATATATGGGAAAAAAAGCCCAGCTGCTGTTAACTCTTTACATAAAACTGAGAATCAAATGCCATATGTCTGACCTGGGCTTCCTCCTAGAAGGGATGGCTGAAAGCTTGCTCTGCAAGCTAAAACTGAAACCCTGCGGCATGGTTCAGCTGAAGAACTGAATCTCTGCAGAGATGCACAATTACAGAGGGAACCTTCCCTCACTAAATAGGGAGCAAAGGATGCTCTGATCTCTTCTCCCTGACAAGCCAGGGAAAAAAAGTCTGTGAAATGAATGCAAGGCACAGAGGGACTTTTCTGCACTACAAAAGGTAACTTCAGAAGGTTAGGTCAATAAACCTGAAGTACATCAATAAGCCAGTCTACATTTTAACAGTCCTTACCCAAACAAGACTATTTCATTTGGATAGTTTGCTGTCAGAAGGCCAATAGTTTAATTGCATCACATAAAAAGCAACCCAATTAAATTTACCTCAGCAATGCATAGATACTGTTCAAATAACTCTCCCAAGCAACATAAATGGTCTTGAAATAGCACCTTTTATAATCGCAGAGGAGATCCTTGGGTGACCACCAGAGAGATGAAAGGTGAAAGACACAGCCCTTTACCCACAAAGTCTGCTTCCTTGCCCTTCAAAATGCAATTGTATTGCTTTTAATGCTTTGGCATGTTCTCAGTGTTTTTTCTCCTGGCTGTGCAGTGAGATCAGGCTACAGGAAGAAAAGCACTGTGTTAACATTGCAGTGTCTTAAGGACTATTTTTATTGTTCCTGATTTATTTCTGACCTCCTGATTTTTTTTCTGCTTGACCTTTTACATGAAGACAAGGAAAACAGTACATTTCATCTGCCAGTTCAGTGCATTTTCTTTTCTTCACTCACAGAATTATAGGGTTTTAAGTGAATGTCAGCTATTCTGCCCGCAGGCTTTCACTTCACAGCAAGAGTATACCTGGCCTTTTCTTTCCTCGCTGGTAATAGCTTTCATCAAGTAAGGGAATGTTTACCAAGCAAAACCAGCTCAGCTTCTCAGAGTCATACTGAATGACAATGTTTTGGAAGTAGGTTTCACCTGGGAGTCAAAACTGGTGACATATAATCAGGTATTTTCTTAGTGCAATCGGCTTATTTACCAAACCTTCACATTTCCCATCACAGTTCCTTTGAACCATGATAATGCACAGCACACAAGCACCTTCCCGATTGTGGGTTATCATTTTGCCTCGTGCCCAGAAACTGTGATTCTGTTTCGCTTTCCCTCCCCACCAATTCACTTTACAGCTCTAAGTGTATGGTCCCAAGGTTAATTCAGGTACTTGTGTGCTAACTCTACCCATGTACTGAACCAGAGAGAGATAGAAAGACATTAAGGCTTGAGAACCTCATCATTGTATTAGCACCAGGGCTGTGTTACCACTCTTGAATTTATGGAAGCTGAGCACATGTCACTCTCCCCTCTCCTCCTTCCCCTTGCTCTCACAGTTCCCTAAACTGTCAGCCCTCAACCCTGTCCCATCCCCAGTCCTTCTGCTTCTCATACTTGCATCCAGAGCTTCTGGAACAACAGAAGCGCCAGGAGAGTCAAAGGTAGGACACAAAGCTAAGGTAGGTGTTGCACAGGAGCAAATAGGTTCAGGTTTCATCAGCTTCAAACAAGGCTGCTGCCTCTGGGAAGACTGAAAACTGAACAGGCCACAATACAGTCTTCTCCTTCTTATTCCCCTCCCATTCTAACAAGACACTTGAACTCCCTGTCTCAGTTATCACTGCTGGATTTGCAGCCGCCTTTCTGGCAGCTCAATTTGTCGCTACTGCCTACGCAGGTAAAAGAGGTGGAACCTTATTCCCACCATCTGGCTAAAAAAGGAACCAGCAACAGCATTGGCCTGAGACAGGGAGGCTTTTCTTTGTGGTTAGAAGT
Source organism: Scopus umbretta (assembly GCA_013400535.1). Taxonomy (NCBI): domain Eukaryota; kingdom Metazoa; phylum Chordata; class Aves; order Pelecaniformes; family Scopidae; genus Scopus; species Scopus umbretta. Next base: position 43,884 of record VZTL01010048.1, read on the forward strand.
TGTTCCTAGGACACCCAACCCTAGGAAGCTGGCACTCTGGGGCCTTGAAGCCATTTATAGAATCTGTTTAGAGAAGAGGGACAGTGGTACCAGGGAAGGTGCTGGATAAAGGTTTGCAATGGTGCCAAAGTTCCTCCTTAGGACTCCATGGGTTTCTCGTTAGGACATGGGACACCCCAGCACCAGGCGGAGGGGCAGCAAGGTGTTTGTGCAGGTCTTGGGCAAGAGGTATGGAGAGCTCTAGAGACCCAGGAGAACCTCCCTGGCTTCTTTCTCCCTAGCTGGATGAAGGCACGGACATAGGTATTTGATAACCTGTCTTAGAAACCTCCTGTCTGCAGTCTGCATGTGTCCTGCTGCCCAGCCTGAAGGCATATGTAGCAGGCAACTGACCACCTGACAACAACCACATGGCTAAGGCCTTATCTGCCACTTTTCTCGTTTGCATCACAGCAGAGGACCCAAGAAGGTCAGTCTGAGTAACTACCCTCTTCGCCCTCTCCTTGTGCAAAACAAATGACCTGTAGCAGATTAACTATCAGAGTAGGGATAGTATATTACTTCATCCTAGTTATTCTGTGATCAAAATGACTGAAAGACCTCCTCTTCTCTGTCTGCAAGCAGCTTCATCAAAGTTTCTTCCAGCCTGACACCTGCAGTGTGCAAACCATTAAGACCTACTGCCAAAATGATAACTTTTCTAGTCAGTCTTTAGAAGCAGCAGCATCATTTTCATATTCATACAACTGTGACAATGGGAAATGAAGTCCCAGTTAAATTAACTTATCTGCTATCTACAGAATAATAAAAATTTCCTTATAACAAATTTTAATATCTCCAGTTTTCCCCATGTGTTCAAAATCCAAACAAAGTTTTTCTTTACTCAAAACAAGTCATTGAACTCTCAAAATGTCAGTTTTGCCTAAGAGGTATTCTTTGTTATATGGACTTTAAACATAAGACTTTTATTTTGTTATTAAAAATTGTACTTAAAGATATTTCCCACTACATTTCCATTTTCAGAGCTTAGGAGGGACTGTTGATTCAGCCCATTGCTCTACTCCCATCTCACGTGCTGGCACTGAAATGCATCCTGAAGCATCATCCACACAGAAAAACTAGGTCCCTTTAACAATAGTTAAAACAGTACAAGATATTCCCATCTTCTCCAAGTCTAGATGCAGTAGTATTGGTGCCACACAACAGCATGGTTAAGAACATTAAAAAAGCCACAGTGAATTAAAAAGGGCATTTAGCACAACATCTTGTGTCCAGCAGTGGCCACCGCTGGATACCAGGGAGGAGTAAAAGAGCATGGAAAGCTCAGACTGACATCCTGCAAGATTTTGTACCCAGTTTCCAGGGATTTGTGTATGATAGACACCTTGGACCACGGCGAGTAGCTTTGTGCCTGTTAACTCGCAAGGCATTTTTCATTCATGACCCTTCACAGCTCGTTTCAGAAGCTCTGAGAACTTCTGGAGCTCACGACATGCTGCAGCCAAGAATTGCACAGCTTAAACATGCAGCAGCCTATGAAGACGTAGCTCCTGTTTGTTTTGAATCTGTCACCAGATGGCTTCATGGCACACTTACTTGCTTTGGTAATGGAAGCAACAGAGAAAAACTCTTTCCTGTTGGCTTTTTCCTTACTATGAATTTTTTCTCTATCTATTAAACCTCCTCACCCATCATCTTCTTTCAGACTGCAAAACCATACCCTGCTGCTTCTGGTAAAGAACCATAGAATTATTAAGGTTGGAAAAGACCTCTGAGATCACCTAGTCCAACCATCAACCCAACACCAACATGCCTATTAAACCATGTCTTGAAGTGCCACATCTACACAATTTTTTAACACCTCCAGGGACGATGACTCCACCACCTCCCTGGGCAGCCTATTCCAATGCCTCACCACTCTTTCAGTAAAGAAATTTTTCCTAATATCCAATCTAAANGTCTCATAAGGAAGGGAACAGGCACCTTTCTACCAATATGGCACTGAAAAATACGCTAATTCTTTCACCAGAAAAGTCATATTTCTCAGGTTATGAGTAAAGAAAACCTGGTGAAGTAGTGCCAGCTACTTTGCATTAACTGCTTATTTACATGCCACTTGTCTGTGGTAAACACAAAGGTACATTATCCTTCAGGCAGAGTGAATCATCACTGTAACAGAGATAAAATTTATCATGTGGTAAGAACACATACCTGGGCAGGTACTAAGGAGCAGTTGACACCCACACTGTAAATTCATGTCTTACTTTACCCGTCAATACTCAGACCTAGTCCAGCTGAAGGGGCCTTGCTTGGAGATGCTGTGGTCAAACAGCCCACTGACATCCCAACCACCCAAACCCCTTCAGCCTGTGCTGCCTCTTCTCCCCTGAGCTGTAGCACCAACATGCAGGCTGGCAGGCAGCTCTTTCCTCCCCACTGCTCATGCGTCACACCCTTAAACCCCTGCCTGCCTCTGCCAGAGCCCAGTGTCCACTCCCCTCCCAAACTAGACCCTACTGAAAGACCAGACTACAAACTCTGTGGGAATGCCAGACCCTAAGAAAAGGTCTTAACATTTATGGTTGGTTTGCCACCATGTCAGCTGTTACAGTCTGGCCCTGGTAAAATGAAAGTGTCACACCGTGCTGGTGCAGAGAGAGTAATGGGGGATATTGCTCACACCAGTGTCCTCTATTGCTATCATGAAGTGACAGGAATGACAGTGAAATTCATTATACTTGTAACTTTGTGTAGTCTTGTAACTTTGTGTAGTCTTGTAACTTCTACCAGCATAACTCGTTCAGTGGTGTGTCAGTCCCTTAACCAGGATAGACAATTTGGTACATGGGGGCAGACACAAAGAAAACCCATCTGAGGTTAGGAAGGCAGGCTAACGCATTGATAACACTCTGGGCAGAAGGACAAACGGAATATGGTGGAGCCTGCTTGAGGACAGGAGAAGCCAGATTTCTTAAAACAAAAATTTCTCAGGCATCACCCAGACTGGTTTGCTGACAACCAAAGCTATGCAAATATGAACAGTTTGGAGCTATATACCAAAACCTTGACTGAGATCAGATAAAACCTTTCCTTCTAATCACAGTCTTCATAGAATACTGGAGTAAACAGCTTCAAGATAACTGCACAGCAAACAAAGTCCACTATCTGTTTTTTTGCAGACTGCAACTCTTTCTATTGAAATACACATCTTTGTACAAAGGAAGGACCAGCATTCTCTCCGTTAATTACCCACAGGGGTTAATTAATTTACAACAAATCACTGGCCCTCCTACTATATGCCTTTCAATTGATCACGGGTACATCTATCTAAAGCCCATCCTGCCTATTCTCTGTTACACTGACCTGACCGTTCACATTCCCTTTCTGCCAATACCTTCTCTTGTTCACAGGAGTCTGAAGCAAACCAGTTTCAGAGTTACCTACAACATTACAGAAAAAGAGCATTACTGAAAGAACGCCAAGGTCAACCAATGCCATGAAATTCCTGCTAGAAGATAAACCCATGTGATCTTTAAGTGTGATTCCTGCCCATTTCTTCAGCATGAGGCAGCTCCCCCTCTTCCTTTTTCTGTCCTGATGAACAGAAAATTCAGTACTTTCAACTGTAACAGCCCTCAGAAAGCACTTCCCTTGTTAATCCTAAACGAAGTGGACTTGACCAGTCATCCCAAGAGACAGGATTCCTCATGTCAGTCTCCTATGTCTTTTGAAGGTCTACTTAAATTACCTACTGCAACTATTAAAATGTTAAGCTAGATTATCCAGTAGTGTTCAACCATGTGGTCATGAGTCATTAGGTCATGTGGTAAGTCAGGCCAAGCACTTCTTGTAGGAATACACCTGTGTGCTGATTTTAAAATAGGGTCTCTGCAGTTCCCAATTTATGAACCCATGAGACATTTCCCATTAATGCTTTACAAGCACAGCTTACCCACTGGATTGATCAGTACAGATCAGTGCTGGGTTTGCATAAAGATATGATGTGGTGAACACAAGTTACAACCTTAACTATGATTTATTAATACACACCAGCAGCTAACTGAAGTTCTCTCATCTTTCCCATTCTTAGTGTTAACACAGGATACCACCTGCTAAGCCACTAGAGTCATACAGTTTGGTGTCACAGAAACACAGCAAGGAAGGGACTTTAAGAGATCGTACAGCCCAGGGCCCTGCATAGAGGGAGGATCAATTTTACTTAGACTGTCCCAATCAATAAAAACCCTTCTGAGGGTTTTGCTAAGCTTGTTCTTCACCCCAAGGGGACTAGATAAGTCAATCTGATGTTCACCCTCATCTCATTTTACTATCTCCTGAATAATATTTACATTACAGTACTTACAATACTTTGCTTACATAGTTGTGCAAATCTTCTGTAATCTATACAAGACTGAAGAAAGTTTCAGCCCTTCTAGGAAATTCAGGGCCAGTCTATTCTGCATTTCCTTCAGGTAATTACATCAGTTCTTTCACTGACATCACTGCAGATTGATTGATCAGAGATACTGGAATAAGGGGAAGCATTGAAGGAACTGGAAGAGGAATATCCTGCATTTGCCTTTGAGGCCACAAAAACAGCAGCGGGAAGGAAGAGTGTCACATGAAAGCACGTCTCCTCCAGACAGCATCTATCCAGATGACAAAAGAAATTTAAAATAAATGTTTATGCTACAGGAAACAACAGGAAAACAGGAACTCTCCTGCATAGCATCAGGGAAGCAAATACATGTTTCAGAAGAAGGCTCTAATTACAGCTTTTTAGCTATTTGAAGTCTCCTTAAGCTTGTAATGTTTCAGAAGCAGAAGAGTACAGACTTGTCAGCTGAAAAGATACATTGCATCTGGGTTTTTTTCCTTTTTTTGTTTTCTCTGCATCTTCTTTAGAGTCTGCCAACAGCTACCCAGGATGTCCACAAACAAAGAAGTGTTTCCTGGCACCCTTACCCAAGCTAGGCATTTTGAATGGTTTTCAGATGCATAGCTTAGATGTGCTTTAAGTGCCAACAACTGTACCATACCCCAAACTTTTGCTGCTTCTTTAATGTTATCTTCTCACAGAAGTTTCCACTCCCCCCCATGCTCATGACTAGAACTGTACTCCCCTAGTATTAAATGCCCTGCTGTATGCAACTGCATTTACTGTATATTACTTTATCAAAGTCTGTCTAGTTTTTCTTTTTTTTTATACTGTCTTTGTCAGCACAATATCTAAACAGGCTATTTATTTTGATGGCCCCCAAAAGATAATCATAGCTTTTTCTTATGGTATTTGGGCACTCAGAAAGCACCCCAGGGCCTAACTCCTATCAAAGTGAATTGAAAGTAGGCACCCACGTCTAGACAGCTTAAATGCCAACGTATTGTTTCCTATAAATTAAGCTTTTCTAAAGGCTTGCAGACAGAAAATATTCCTGAGGGATCTCTCTCCTCACCTTTCACTTCAGCTTTAACCATTGGTTTCCACCAACAGGTCCATCATTCCAGCATGGAGTAACTGCTGGGAGCTGTGACAGCCTGGGGTGAGACAGTCTGGTAAGTGTGACCAATGCTACTGATGCTAAATTTATGAAGAACCAAGATCTTTTGGTACTAAGAAGTTGGCTGATATTTTTAGTAGTAGTTAAAACCATTTGGATTTTAAAAAAAAGCAGTAATTTTTTATGTATATTATACTGCCACAGTCAAGCCAGGTTCAGATTTTTCTTAACAAGGCTTTTCATGTGGTCAAAACTAGTCCTCAAGAAAGAGGACCAAGATGATGCAGACAGTTAGCAATAAATGGAAAAAATGTGATGAAAGCAACAGAAACCACTTTGAACTACCCCTTTTCAAGTTTAGCCACTGAGCCAGCTTCTCTTCATCCAGACAGAAATGGTCTGAAGGCTGGCAGGAAGCAATGCCCCTTCTCCTGTAAGCACAAAAAGCTGGGTGTCACCTTCATACCCCTGCCATCTTGAGTCTATGACAGGTTATGATTTCCTCTTCTAAGTCCCCAGGGATACCAAACAGGATGCAAGAGTCTTGCTCTGTGTGGACAGGGACATCCCGAGTGTGTACACCTGGAGTGTATACTGCTCTGAAAGTCAGACTGCTTCTGTCAGCACATATTCAAAGTGAACAGATGAATCTGTGTATGGCAGTATTTTATCCATCAAGGCAGGAAGCAGGAAATTCTGCCTCAGAAGTAGATCTGTCAATATTTCCTGAAATCTTTGGCTGTAATGAAGTCTTGTACATGTTCTGGTTTTTTAGAGGCCGCTAGTAATTTGTCGCTTTGAACTAAAAAGATGGCAAGAATTACATTGTTAGACTTTAAATAGATATTTTTTTTTTCTGCTTCTTCTTTGAAAGTTTTATTACAGAACTTCTCTTTCTGCCATCTGACTGATAGGAAATCAAAGGATTATAAAATGGAAAACATTTGCTTGTAGGAATGAAGCAATTAGTTGGCATCAATAACAGCAGCATATTATTACTGACAAAAGCATGTCTGCAAGCTAGGATCCCTAAATAGAACACTGGGGACAAAAAAAAAAAGCATATAAACCAGGGCTAAGATACATGCCAGCATAATGGGAGAAAGCAATGGCAAACTAAGGCAAACTAACTGATACTAGCTTTACTTATGACACTGGTTTAACATATTTGCTCTTTGCTCTTGGAACATTTTATTGCATATGATAATTACATAGCAAGAAAACACTTCAAAAGTGTTTTTAAAAAATAGAAATAATCAGGTGAAGTAACTGTTATGTCTGTTAGGCTTAATGTTCCTGCATTCATTTAATGGTAATGCATAACCAAGAGGTCACTTTGTCTTGCACGCAAAATACATAAAAATATCATTGTTATTGCTGGTCCACAGAACATAGTAAGCATCTTACAACAAATAAAGCATTGGAAGCCATTAAAATAGATTTTGAGAAACATTATTAGTGATACACTTAATGAAACAGTTTAAAATTATGTCAGGGGGGAGGACATCATCAGAATTAAGGCTTTGTTTAAAGACTTCTGTGGCAACAGAGTCAGTGAGGTGTCTCTGAGCCTTGCTTCTCCTCTCTGCACAAGGCTGCTAGGCTCCAGTTTCAGAGTCAACGCTGCAAAAAAGAAAGTTAAGTCTTGCCATGCTGACTCTCATAATTCTCTGGATAAGTCTTATGTGATCTTTGACATAGGAATTAGGCTACAAAACCCTCTCACAGAAGCCAAGAATCAAAACTGTGTTTTGCTTGGAAGTGTTTTTCAGCTCCCAGGAATTTGTAAAGGTTCATACACAACAGTAATAAAACAGCAATAAGAGCTCTGCAGTTAAATCACTTTCCTTAGCAAATCAGGAGGAAATAACAGAGTGGCCTTGGTCTTTGATATTTGAATAAAAACACCAAAAGCGATCCCTCTAGCCATATTAAGTGGCCTTGGTATGAACAAGGCCCAAGAATATCTCTTCGCTTAACCTACATTACGCAAAATCTCCATGTGACCGGCAAGAATGTGCCAGTCTGCTCAGCTGAATTCATTACTGGAAACAGGTTGCAAAAGAATTGAAGATAATTTTTAAAACATCAGGGAAAGGGTAGGAAAAAGAAAGGAGATCATTTTATTCTTTGCCTTGACAGAGCACCACTTACTACATCACTTTTTCCTCATTTAATAGAGTAACATCTCTCTTTTCCTAATGGAATCACTCAAGGCTCTCTCCTGCCAGAAGAGAGGTGATTATGAGTTTCTGCTCTATCACCTATCACTCCAGAATATATAATAATGCAATGTATAAATATAATTATATATAATAATGTAGATTATAATACATAGATGTATAAAATCGAAGTTTCCAGTCCTGTCTCGCTATAATTTCATGCAAATCACTTGAGTGAGACCATTTTCCTGGGCACTATGGGCATCCCATCCTCTCCCCCACCTAATAATTTCCTCTGAACTCACACTTGGTTTGTCTCTTCAAACTTGGCAGAAGTTGGCTGGCTCTTTCCCTTCAGACCAGCTTTCACCCTAGGCTTTCTTGCTTCACTGAAAGAGGAAGGGCTGGGAAGGCAACAGGCAAAGCCGGGCCAGACTTCTATCTCCCCTGGTATCTGTAGGGGCGTGCACCAAAGGCAGCAGCTGTAGGAAAGGAAAAGGAAGAGAAAGGCACTGAGGAAAGGGAAAGATAAGGAGAAGCTGTTGTGCAATGGATCCCAGGGCGTAAACATGCAGGTGTGCGAACTGCTAAAACAAAATTCTCGAAGGCGAGAGGACTAATAGGAGGCATTGGGATAAAACTGGGCCGAGTGGAGTGTCATCTCTACACAAAGAGACCTAGCTGAACAGCTCTGTATAAAAATAACAACCTGCCTTGCCAGCCACATTCTCCCTTTGGCCCCCAGCTGTTTCCACTTCCTTAACATATGTTGAACCAAATAAAGTGTTTACTAATTTCCCATCCAGCTTTTTCAAAAAAACACAAGAGCACACACTGCCAAGGCCGGAAGAAGGTGAAAAAGAGCAGGCAAGAAGAATGGTAGAAGATAACTAAAGTGTTTAATCAGTGCATTTCTCTTGGGTTTTCTACAGGTTTCGCTTAACTGCTTCATTACCAGAGCTGGCATCAAGAGGAACCCCCACAGTTACCAGTTTTGTGGAAGCCAAGTGGATGTCCAGGGCAAAAGGTATCAGAGTGGGATCTGTTCTCTCCACAGGGGAACCAGAAGTACCTTTTGAGTAGCTAGCAATGACCATGACAAAAAATAGTAACTACACCACATCTGTCATTTACTCTGTGGAGGAGGTGCCCTGAACTGCAACCCTGCACACAGTCCAGAGTCAGACAGGAAAAGCAGTTTTTTCCACTTTGGCTCATTTTAGCAATACTATTAATAATAAAACAATAGTCAAAAGCCATTTGTATATTTGCTGTTTCTCCATCATTCTTTCACCAGCAGAGCTCAAAGGCACGATTCCCTGGCACTAGTCATTCTGCTTATTCATGAACCCAAGTTAATAACCCAAACCAGTAATCTCAAACTGCTAATTCTCACCCACTTGTATCACATAAATAGCAATGCCATAGATTTATTCATTCACCAAGGAGAGAGGGAAAGGACTGAGACCAAAGGGAAAGCCTTGTTCATATTCAAATGCTCTGCTGCTGAACACGGCGCAGCTGTGCACAGTCGGTGTGCCTCTCTGCGCACTTCGTGCTGACGCAGCTAGCTGCGAGAACACACTGTACCTGTAGAGCACCTCTGTGTCTCCATATCATGTTCACATCCTACCCCGTTCAGATGTAACTGTTTCAGTCTAGAGTCATGCTTTCACAAGATACTTAAACCAGTGAGAAAGCTCCAGGCAGCGACTGTACCACACCCTGAGACCGCAGAAGCAAATCTCCCTTGGTTCCTTTTCTCGTGCTCTTCCCTGTGAGCACGACTTTGACAGAGCAACAGGTAGCAGAACAGGTGAGTTAAAAACTGCAATTAAAAAGAAATCCTGGGATTAGCATGTTTCATATGTCCGAATTCCCTGGAGTTTTATAGGAAGTTTTGCTACCTGGAGCAGCAGCATGTGTCTCCTATCTATGGAGAGCTTTGGGTTGGGTTTGAAGCTTAAGCATTTATTATAACTGCTTGTTTCCTACCATTTCCTGCACTTAAATGAGATGATTCAGTTAATGAGGGAGGAGAAAAGAGCCTTATTCGTATCACATGTTCTCAGCAGGTTCCTAATCAGCATGCAACAACCACAAAGCAGAACAGGGAAGAATTATTTTTCCATTGTAAGAGTAAGGATATTTGTTGCTCCCACATCTGCCGAGCAAGGGGAAGTAAAGATAGCTTCACTAAAAATCTGTGTCAGATGGCTCTTGACTCTAAATCTGCAGTATCTGGGTAAGTTGCCTCCGTCCCCTGGGGTGCAAGGGCATACAATCTAATTTCCTTCTGTCAGTCAGGGTGGTTGCTGCTTGAGAAGAACCCTACTCCTCTGCCCTGGCATGCTTCTTAAGGTCAGATTCCCTGCAATCAGAGGAAACCCCAACCAAAAGCAGAGATACTGGACTTTTTCCTTCCTCTTTCCAGTTACTGCTCTTTCAGTTGTCAGTGACTTCAGCACTGCAGACTGTGTAAGTGAGAAGGACACGGGTAAAGGAAGCTTTCAGTGTCCTTATCCTTCTGTTTCCTGGTATCGTTCAGAGCTGACTTGACTTCCAGTGCCATGCAAGGCAGTTTCATGGCTGCTCCAATCTGTTCTCATGCGCTATCAGCCAGAACACAACACATCCCAGCCGTGACCCCTCCATCCTCCACTTGGCACTGTGGCTTTACAGGCAGCGCAGAGTTTCATTAGGCAGGGGATATCCCCTGGGGCCTTCTTCAGTACCTCTTGTTCCTTCTCGAGTGTGGTAAAGGAGCCTGAATAATAAGTCCCAAAGAACTAATTCACAATAGCTTGCTGCAGAAGGCAGAGTAATTAAAAAGGACTGAAAAGCTTACACAGCAGCTGCCAGCCCAGCAAATAAAAGTGTTCTCCATACTGAAAAACGTGGAGCGCAGGTTTTAGAGCTCCTTGACAACACAACCCTCTATGGAACATAATGAAACAAGGATAATACAAATATAAGGTAGTCCACTACTGTAGTTAAAACACTTCCCACAGCAGAGGCAAAGGAGGAAAAAAAAAATAAAGAACAAATGCTATAGAAGAGTGAACCACAGATCCCTGGCCACTAGACTTGCCCATGTGTGTTCCCATTTAGCCCAGATAAGTCCAGTCTTCATTGTTCCACTGATGACCACAGCCTATGATACTGGACCTTCTTCCATTCTTAACCTGGTCACAAAAATCTCTCCAAGAGATGTTGTAAAGGAATACCATATCCCCTACCTTATTTGACTCTGAATGAGTAAGTCTCTCACCAGTTGCACTTCTGATGTGGTTTATTCTTAATCAGTCTGACATCCCTTTGATTTTGCTTCCACACCTGCCTGGTCTTGTACTGGCTTGTCCTCCTGTAGCATTGGTGTTAAAGCCCCAGCCTTCAATCCCTTTTTAATTTATATGCTGTTAACACATTCTTAAAACACCTCCAGTCAAGGAAAGGTGATCTCTCTAAATCATCTAGGCTTACACTCAGGAAATTTTCTTAAGGTCTGACATGAATCTCAATGGCTGCAGTTTAGGCCCAGTTTTTAATTACCTGGTTTCTACTGGGGAAGTCAGAGAAGGAAAGCAGGATGAGTTTACGGAGGCAGGAAAACAAGTCCTCGTACTTATTTGCTCCAGCTTGGCAATGCCGTAACAGAGTTATGTCAAGTTCACCGTGTTATAGAAGCAGCCTAAGGCTGTAAAACAATTTGCTTCTGTTTCAGAGCAAACCAGCTGCCTGTCAGCCAAAGAGCGCACATGGTGCCAGTGGCTGAGGGACATTGAGCCTTCTCGCTCTGACAAGAGCTGGCACCATCTCTGCATTCAGAGGCAGCTTCTCCTTTGCATTCCACCAAGGACAGGTAGACAGTACAGCTGGGGGTAGGAGAGTTGGGGGGAGAGCTGAGGCGGGGCGGGAAAACACTGCTGCAGTAAGGGAAAAGGAAAAAGGGAAGAAAATNTGACCATTCTCTAACCTAGTCAGCACTCAAAAGCCACCCTGCAAGGACCATTACCATTCAGTCATGCCTTCACTTCATTTTTTTTCCCTTGTTTTCCACCATGCTGAAGACATTGATGATGTTCTGCTTTTCCTCATTTTCCACCAAAGTTGTCATAACCTCATTAATCACCATTTCTCTTCCTATCACCTTTTCTGTTTTCTTTTATCACATTACTTTTCACCACTCATGCACTCCAAGATCTTTCTTTCATGAAGTCTGTTCCCCATACATATTCCCTGATCTGGCACAATTTCCCTCTCTTTAAATATTCTCATATTTTCTAGTTGATTTTCCCTTTGCCTTTTCCTTCCTTCTCCTTGTGGTCTAACACTGCCTGAGGTCTTTTCACCCTCTAACCTCACTTCCTACCTGGCATCAACCCCTTCCATTTGTGTACTGCCCTCCCTAATTTATCTCCAACTTCTTTTTCTCAGGCAGATGTTGCTCACCCATGTTTTTCTTTGCACCTTGTATACTTCCCCTGCCTCCTCATCCGTCTCTGCCATCATCTTCTTTGTTTCATCCAACTGCTGACATGAACTCCATTTTCTCTTAGACACCTCAATGCACTCTTTCCCAGGAGCTGAACAGATCGTAACAGAACTATACTACTACTTCCCAAACAGTCATTTCTATTTCTACAGTGCCTTCTAGCTGTGCATCACAAAACGCTCTGAAAAAATGAGCTACATCAGCAACACTGCGTTTATGAAGAGAGGAGTACTAGCCTCTTTCCTAACTAGGTGAAATTGGGCACAGAATGACAAATTGACGTCTCCAAGATGGGCCATGCAATTTCATGGCCAGTCTTGTTCTGCAACCTACATTTCTTGTATTTACCAGCCTTGCTGTGGTGTTGTGCTCTGTTCTGAAGTCTCCTTTCCCTTTGCTTTAGAATTCCTCTGTGATTCTATATTTTATTTTGTTTCTTTAATTTCATAGAGTTCTGGTTTAGAGCTGCTGATACCTAATTCCTTTGCATTTGCCAGGTCAGAACTGTTGTAGCGTTTCAGAAACAACACAGGGTTCTATAGAGACATCTGTAAACATTAAACCTTTAAGAAAACTTTGCTTGAAAAAAAATTCCTACAGAGAAAAATCAGTGGGACTCACCAAGACTATTAAAAAACCCAACCCTGTAGCCACTGTAGTGGCTCCTCCAAAGGCAAAAGATGCACTGAAGTTGTTGGATTACACTGTGTACTTGTTGCTCTCTTGCTGGGAAGACAGGTGACCTAAGCGTTTCATAGCAGCAGCGTGCTAATGCCCCAAGGGGAAGGAAGTTAGTCATTCTTCATTTCTCAGCTAACTTATGACTACCTTGGCAGTGATGTAAGTGAGGAAGCTTGTCAAATGGAGGGGGGAGAGAAAAGAAATGGGGATGGGGTGGCTAAGGGGGGAAACATGCAAAAAAGTAAATCGTATTGCAGATCCAAGCTGCTATCCAGACAGCACTGCCAGAGAGGAACCATTTATCCATGACCCCTGCTACCACAACACTCTTGTGTCTTCCACATATCCTCATAGCTACTAAAAGACTTTTACCTCCCCATCTATCATACTAACCACAGCTCCCACTGCACCATCAGATTGCTCTTATATCCCCCAAATCTCTTCCACTGTAATCACCCCAGTTTCTCAGTATCCCATACTCCCCGCCCCTGTCCTGACTTTCACAATGCTTACATTTCCCTCTTATACACATTATGCATCTGACTGGGCAAGAGGCAGCACAGGTCACGGCTGATTCGGAACATGAGCGCTGACAGCAAAGCTTGCAGGTAAGATAAGGACTGAACTCAAACTTTTCCTTTTTTTCTTCTTTCTCACAATGAATTTTCCAGATGTTTTTAGGAAATTACCATCTTTGAAACTTCTGCTTCCGATGCATTTGGTTAAAATTTAGAATTTATTGGTGAAATGGCAGAGATTGATGGGCAATGCATAAGCCTCATACTCACAGGAAATTGCCTGTTTCCATATCTCTCTTGGATCTTACATCATTCCTAGACAAGTGATCCTTTACTTGTTTCTTTCTAGAACATGAAACAGAAAATAGGAGAGGGCAGAAAAAAGATCATGAGGTAAAAGAAAAGGAGCCAACTCCCATATCAGTCTTTAGTAATTCTGGCAGCCCACTAATCATTGTTTAGTCTCCTTTCCTGAAGCTTAAGAATGCCACTGATGTCAACATATAGTACGCAGTTACAGTAGGTCAGATGTACACCAAAGCCAATCCTAGAAGGAGCCCTAAGACTCAAGAACTGTTCAGTCATCAGTGTTTTTTCTTCCACAGATTTGGCAAGTTATTCAGTCTGGTAGCTAATAACATTTGTAAAGGTGAAAATCCATAGTCTCATTAGCTTTCAAACACGGAAAATAACTCTTCTTTGACGTTTTCCTTCCTCCCACCTTCTCTCAGGTTTGAAAGTCAATAGCTGAAGAGTAACATGAAGGTTACTGCTCAGGCCTGTATTTTGCAGCTGGCCTGTAACTAATTAAAAGACAGGATCTTTAGCAGATCTTTCCACAATGTTTTACTTTAAAAAAAATACAAACCAAAACCAAAACAAAAAACAAATTTAAAATCCTTTGTCTTAACTCAGAGCTCTTCAGTCACGAAAGCTACCTACCTTAGAACACAGGACAAGCACATTTCTTTACATTTGGTTTGTAATATAGCAACTCTTACTGCTATTCTAGCTGTAAAACCTCATTCCTGCTGTTGTCCTATTTTCACAGCTTCTAAGTAAAAGGTGACAAAAAGAATACAACTTGATGACCACCAGTTTGCTGTAACCTTGTGAGGACAAAGAAATGAAGACTGTTAATGGTAAGAGTGTCACTGGGAGTCTTTATCACGTCTTGATTTTCATAAGGACAATAAAAATTGCTCATGAACAATGTCACCTGAGGAACTTGCTTTCTTATTGACTGTCCTAAGCCCAGAGATATACCTGTCATCGAGGAGGTGATGAGCTACAACGGGAGAATTTCTGTATTGCTTCTTCAAATAAAACCAAGGTTTGTTAGAGTGTAACATGTTTTTTCTTTTTCATTGAGAAGTTTGAAATATTACTTCTCAGAGAGTGGAATAGCCTTTTCACTTAATGAATAATGTTCTGGAAAAATTACATTTTGCCCAGAAACTGTAAGGAAACGTAATTTCCCCTGTCATTCCTTTTTAACCTGTCCCGTTGCCTCNAGGTGGGGGGAGAGCTGAGGCGGGGCGGGAAAACACTGCTACAGTAAGGGAAAAGGAAAAAGGGAAGAAAATGCATTGCGCATTATAATTTATTCTGCATTTTTAAGTTGTTGACAGGCTATCCATAGGCTGACATTTTAGTGATAGCCATTTTCTAGAACTCAGTGATCCTTCTGCTGATGCTGTATATATGTATATATATGTATATAAATGTATATATAATATATA
>VZTL01010048.1:60735-76159 GCA_013400535.1 Scopus umbretta
CTTTCCACAATTTTTTTCCTTAAAAAAAATACAAACCAAAACCAAAACAAAAAACAAATTTAAAATCCTTTGTCTTAACTCAGAGCTCTTCAGTCACGAAAGCTACCTACCTTAGAACACAGGACAAGCACATTTCTTTACATTTGGTTTGTAATATAGCAACTCTTACTGCTATTCTAGCTGTAAAACCTCATTCCTGCTGTTGTCCTATTTTCACAGCTTCTAAGTAAAAGGTGACAAAAAGAATACAACTTGATGACCACCAGTTTGCTGTAACCTTGTGAGGACAAAGAAATGAAGACTGTTAATGGTAAGAGTGTCACTGGGAGTCTTTATCACGTCTTGATTTTCATAAGGACAATAAAAATTGCTTATGAACAATGTCACCTGAGGAACTTGCTTTCTTATTGACTGTCCTAAGCCCAGAGATATACCTGTCATCGAGGAGGTGATGAGCTACAACGGGAGAATTTCTGTATTGCTTCTTCAAATAAAACCAAGGTTTGTTAGAGTGTAACATGTTTTTTCTTTTTCATTGAGAAGTTTGAAATATTACTTCTCAGAGAGTGGAATAGCCTTTTCACTTAATGAATAATGTTCTGGAAAAATTACATTTTGCCCAGAAACTGTAAGGAAACGTAATTTCCCCTGTCATTCCTTTTTAACCTGTCCCGTTGCCTCACTCATTCACACCATGAAATGTGCTGTGCTGCAAGTAGCTGTCAGGCCAACAACCTAAGGTTTAATACTAGCAGCGAGCTTTGTTTATACGTAATAGATGTTCCCCTGGCATACCCCAGAATCAGTCCTATAGACAATACTTACTGACAATTTGATGGTGCATTCAGTATATGTTGCATCCAGCTGTTTCTCTCCATCAGCGGCAGTGCTGCTGCTGGAACACCACCACATACTCACGGGCTCCCCTTGGCTGTGATATCAAACTGTTTACATTCACCAACTGTACATTCACCTCTGAACAGTATAAAAAAAACAAACCTCTTCAGTCTGATTTCTGCCCAGAGCTGATGAACTGTATTTACTGCTTGATTATGAGTAAATCAGGAAGTTTTAACAAATTTGCTATTCAAATATATTCAAATTTATTTTAAAAATAATCTTATTTTACGGAGTCAGAACAGACACCTGAAATTCAAGCTGTAGTGTTTCAGTGTCATTGGTCAGGTAAGTTTTATTTTCTGCTCTTCATTTTCACCCCTGATTTGATGAATACGTAAGAACGTCCAAAGCAAATGCTTTGTATATGTGACTTACTTTTTTGCCTGAAATACTTATGTGGGAATATGTAAAAAGTGTTTTTGGTAAGCAGGTGCATCAGTAAATACTGGCTGACATTCCTGATAGGCAAAATGAGCACATCTATAGAACCAGTGAGGTAGTTTAAAACAAAATACAAACAACAAATTAACACAAAGATGTGCATTTTTTGCATTATTCAACCTTGCATTAGTAATATGTCTGGGAAAACAGATAAAACTGAGGAAGCTGAGATGACTTGTCATAGAGATCTTGAGATCTATGACAAGCTACTAAAGGAAGGTTATTATATGTCATTGAAAATGAGTATTTTTGTTAAAGAACTATTTTTATGTTTCATACGGTGCACATGTAAATGATAATTTGTGATCAGCCAGCTTTGTTCACTCAGTGCAGCTCAAAGAACATCCCACGTAATAAGCTTGGCAAAATCCTCAATCAAATCAGGTCAAAGGAGGTCCAGGGCCCAGCAATATTTCCAGAAAGGCACACCAGATTTTGTTTTCCCTACCAAACCAGGGATAAACCACATACTGCTTCTCAAAGAGGCCAAAGGCTCCTGGCTCCTATATGCACAAAGCTGTACATTGCCTCTGTATCACTCCACAGTCCTGCAATTTTGATTTATCCTTAGCCTATACCATCACAGAATTGTTACTTGGAAAATCTATTGTACCATGCACTGAGCAGAACAGTGATGTGGGGAAATCCACATTACATAGATGCCTGTGGACTTTGTGACACATGAAGTCCAGTTTAGCTTTGGCATCTTTTTCAGATGGTGCAGCCATACATAATAAATCCCTCAAATGTCACCACAGGAAAAAAAACACCCAAAACACTGCTAAGCTTTGGTTTAAAAAAAGGCAGATCCAGGTCTGCAGTCTGTTAGTGTGGGCTATAATAGTGATATAGAGATCTAAAGGAAAACCTCTAAGTATGGTTAACACACTCGGTTTCTGTCTCCTCATATTGTATTCCAACACTGTTAGAAACCCGCACAAAAACCAAGTGGAAGTGGCAATCAATTTGGTGGCACCACATAACCCCTCTCCCTTCTCTCCATTAAAAAATGGACTTATACCCACTCTGGGAAAGGCAAAGTAGGAAACAAGCAGTCACTAGTCAGGGGGTAGACTTTCCTGCCTCGTGTTGGTTATTCAGCACGGGAAGCATGTATGTGAATCACCTGATCCAAATAGTGTTGCCTTGGGTACAAATGACACATTAGAAAAGAGACTGGAAGAGGTAAATGGGCAGCAGTTGGGGGTGAAAAAGAAACCTACGCCTGAAAAACTTGGAGGAGAAGGGGACAAAAACCATAGAAAGTTCATTCTGCAAACAGGACCATTCATTATTTCAAACAGGACCATTCATTTCACACTGAAGGAACCTGCATTCACACAACACTTTCCACAAAATAGGCATTTTCAGTTGGGAAGTATACACGGAGACATAGCAGTCATGCATACTGCAGGCCATTCATTAAAACTAAAATATTAGCACATACTACTCTTAAATGCTAGGAAAGGCACAGAGTTTTATTAAAATTAATATTAAAACTGCACATTCTCAGGTGTCTTCACTTTGCACTGCTCTTTTAGCCTATTTTGCTCCTTTTTCTACTCCCTTTCTCCCAGGATGGGTTGGAGAAGCAAACATGCAGGATCATTACTTGCACAGGCTGAAAGAGAAGTTGGCCTCCATGGTCCCATGCCGGGAAGGCAGGACCAAGTGGCAGTCATCTTACCTGAAGGGAGACAAGCAGTCCTTTTCTCTGCCGTGAGATCAGCGGTTCCCAGGCAGGAGTAAAAGCAGGGACCCCGGCCAGCTTCCCCATGCCCTGTGCAGCACGTCTTCTGCTCACATTCAGATGCCTACTTCTGCACATCACAGATGTGCTCCAAATTCACAGTACTCTGCTATCATGTCCCCACACCCAAGACAAGTTTAAACCTATAGTAAACCTACAGGCATAACCCCTCCAGGCAAGGCTGACAATGATTAATCCGGTACAGCTAAATACGATGTGTACAGGGAAGAAAACTACCCTTCAGTGAACATCTAGATGCAGAAGCAAAGGTCTTTTATCACCATTTCATCGTTTGCCTTTGTCAGCATGAGATGCTTCCTACAGAGTTCTTTAGGAAAAGAGGAAGGAGGTCTGAATATCACCGCGCCTCTGGCAAATTCCACCTCGTTTTTTTTCCTGAACCCCCTTTCTTCATGCCTTCTGCCTTTCGTGTCTTCTTGGTCCATACTCCAGTGTTCAATGGAGGCTGCTAGCACAGTCCTCAGAAGAAGCTCATTCACCTTTCCTTCTTCACAATCTTTAGTAGTGAACTTCAAGTACCCTCAGACAGCTTCTATCTCAGAAGACAACAAAACTTTAACTCATTCATCCACCTAGCAATAGCATAGTGAAACCAGGTAAGCTGACACAAGTGTATTGAATGTGACGGTATTACAGTATTTTTCCAGAGTGACAAAGAAAAATAAAAGTCAGAGACATTATTCAGATGGAGAAGGAAAGAGGTGTAGAGCCACTACTTATGAAAATTACATGACAGAAGAAAATTATAATTCTTGCTGACTTTATGTGCGGTGTTCAGTACTTTGAAACTGAATGCACCCAGCTAAAATGCCAGTTTCTAGTTTAGTTTACAGACTGGACCCACAGAAGAAATTGCATTGTGAATGGTTTAAATTACAGCATATTGTGCTAGAACAATACACCTTCATTCTCAAGCAAATGTTATCTCCTGCTAATAGTAATCTTGACCAAGTTATACTTCCTTTCACTACATTGGAAAAGAAGATTGTATCTCTAGTATCCCATGCCAGAAAAGATACAGCTCAGGCAGGAAAGGAGCTGTCTGCTACTCCAAAATTCTCTGATGTTTGCTGAAATCCGATGGCTGTTTAAAACAAAGAACCTCTTGAACTCCATTTTTGGGACACTTCAGTCCCTCCACTTTAGAAGTAGAATAACATCAGGAGATCAAAACTGACTTGCTAAGCCTTGCTTAGACTTGGACAGTGTATATGCTAGGGACGACAGATTTCCAATCATATTATAGGCAACGCTGCAGATATTGATTACCTTCTAGCTCCTGATCTTGATCAACACGGACTTCAGCATGGTAGTAACAACTATGCCACAATGCACTGGAACCACAGCCACTGGTGCAAGTGAGATTTAGTCTTCAAAATATATTTTTCCTAGAACCTTTTCTCAGAATTTCAGAAATAATACTCATTGGTCCTAACTAATGGAAATGTCTGTGAGTTGTTGCAGTGATTGAATTCAGTGAGATAACTGGAAAAACACCACAAAGTCTGTTTCGACCAACAAACAGGGCAAATTCAAAATGGCATGTCCTTTCCTGCTTGTACTTCACTGACAGTCCACTCAAATGTTGCCAGATTGCCTGCTTACCAAAGCTTATTTTGAAGCTACACACATTACTTACAGATATTACACTTTAAATGCACGTTAGAAAACATATACATGCCATCAAATAGGGCTAGAACAGCATAGCTTACCTGGTCCATTGCCACTCAACCAGAGCTAAGCATTATGCTCAAAAAAAGATGTCTTTAATTTCAGGAGAGGCATTTGCCCTTGAAGAGGACACATACTAATTATTTAATATATTCAACTAACAATGAGATTCATGAAAATGAAATTGGTTTGCCAAAGTAGCTTCATATTCATTATAATGTTCATTAGGATGTATTTATTCTCCACTGTTCAGACAGTCAGAACAAATTTTAAATACAAAAAAGGAAGAAAATTTTATAGAGAATATACCAGAAAGCTGTGAGCCATTGGAAAAGCACTTTGATTGGTCACAAAGTAACCCAGTGACACATTCCTGCAAGTAAAACATAGCTAGCTGGTTTGCACTGTATTTTTTTAACTATTACAAAAAGAGAATGACAGAAACATGCTTTAGACTGGCTATATATTTTAATGTAACTTTATCCCATGCAATTTGGATTTACTGAACAGAGCTGCATGGACATCCTCAAATCATTTAATTTGAAGCAGGTTGCTGGCTGGACTATAACCTGTGGCCTTATAAATTACATAATACAGAAAGCCTTCTCATGATTTTGTCAGAGACCAAATATGTTCCCCCCCTCCCCAAGAGAGCCAAACATTCAAACATAATCCCGGGAAATCCTGTTGTATTTATGATGCTGTCATCCCGACTCACACTTTACAGCTCCCCCCAGGTGTGGCTGGACACTTCCAAATGAAGTCACTGGAAGCGCAGACATGTCTGCAGAGTTGCAAAGTGCTTTTCTGATACCAAACACCAAGAGGTACAAAAAATACGTGGTCTTTGCGCTGAACATTTCTCGTTAAGCAGCCAGCTCTTCGAGAAAATTTCTGGCTGTCAGTATTACTGAACCCTATGTTTGCCTGCCCTGCTGGAGCCCCCTTGGCTTGCATCCAACGAGGAGTAAGCCGTGCAAGGCTGAGAGCTGTGGCAGCTACATTACGCAGCCTCGCCAAGTTCTGCACCTGGACCATAAGCTTCCCATACTGCGCTGCCTCGTGCTGCTGAGGAGGGGCTCGGACTGCCCCATGGCTGGTTTTGGCTCTGAGACCCTCTGAGCCAAAACCAGTGCATCTTTAAATCCAGAGGTTACCAGTATCTGGTGCCAGGAGGTGGAAAGGGGTGGAGGCTGCAGCTCTGCAACCCATCCCATGGTACTAGCCTAGATCTGTGATAAATCCTGGGATTTAGGGGAAGCGGTTTGCATGAAGACCCGTGAGGGAACTCCCTTTCTACTGAAACTGCAAATCTTTCCCACACAGCGTCCCAGCTCCTGCCCACACACAGCGTTGGTCTCAGACCTGGAGGGATCTGCCTTTCTCTATCTCTTCAGGCCTCCAGAAGTTTTCCTCCCCCACTTTTGGCACTGATCCCAAAATGCAGCTGTTCCACAGTAATGCAACAGCTCCTCTTTCCCTGCTCCTCCTTTAGCGCGGGCTGATATCAGACATCAGTGTGTGGATCCCTTCCCAGGAGGAACAGCCAGAGTAATTAAGCTCTAGTTCTGCTTGCAGGGATCCCAGCTCCAAAGTGAGACAGTTCAGCTGTGCAGACACCAGCAGCCTACATGACCAAAGGCATGCACTCCACCAGTGGGTGCAAACAGTAATAATTAGAGCCCCCTTCTACACTCAGTGTATCCAAGCCAGACTACACAGTCTAAGTCTGGCTCAGTCTGATAATTCCCATATTTCTGTGAAAGCAATTAGCCTCTTTCTTTTCATCTCTCCTGCTTCTTCCATCTTTAAAAGCCCAGGCTTTTCCTTAGGCATACAAAACCCCAAGGACATCTGTGATGGATTTGGACATGCCTGTAATTGTATATATAATCTTTTAAATGTTTGTTTGATTACCAAAAGGCAATTTACTGTACAAAAACACAAGGTTAAACTGAAAAACAGGCTGCCTACATCAGGCAGGGAAGAACATAGTTGAGTTTCGTACAGCTCAGCCATATACCTACCCCTTCCGGAGAGGATTTTCATGCTTAGGACCACTGGGCCTTTCAGAAGGCACTTCAGAGGCTCCAAAGGGGTCTCACCTCTCCTTTCAGATGATAGAGTAGGTGGAGGAAGACTCTAGAACAAGGCAAGAAACATTTTCATGTGACTGTAAGAGAGCTTCCTGAAGTCAGGCTAATCTGCTAAGTAAGAAGCAGGAAAGACTTGTGGAGGACAGACCATATGAGTAGGTTTAAAGGCACACTTCCTAAAGTATTCAGAGAGACTGGCTTCAGTCCTACCTTCTCTCCACTCACAGTTGAGGGAGGGCCTCCATTTGTAAGCTGTTTTTATATTTCTTCAGTTCATCCCTCCCAAAGTTTAGTTCTTAGGAAATATATAGTGCTATTTTATGGACAAGCCTCCACTTCTAGAGTTAAAGGTCCTAAGCCAGAGGACCTGTAGGGCAATACAAAACCCAAGCTTGGTCCCAGCACTAAAGAATCATGGGACTCTTCTGTAAAGGACTGCCACCTGAAAGACTTTCTTCTGTAAATGGCTGTGACCTAAACGACTGAACAGAAGGGCAGAACAGAAGAGAGGCTCAAACTGGGTCAGACCCAGTCTCTGAAGGCACCTCTTAAATTCAGTCTTGCTCCAGATAAAAAGAGCCAGCTCCTGTTGCCACAACACCTGGCTGGCTGAAGCTCCAGCTGCCCTCCCAAATACCTTCTCTCTCTGGGGCAAACACGCTCTCCCAGCTTTTTTTTTCTTTTGTCTGGGAGATAAGCCATGCACCAGAGCCAGGAAATTAGTGAAAACCTAGCCAGCAAAGGGCAGCCTTGAATACCCTGTCCTGCCCAACCCACCCATGCCATCCCACAGTGACCAGACTGCTTTGAACAATGTTTAAACATGTGCTCCGAAAGGGGAGGTTAGGCACCACCTGGCCCAGCACAGATGAATCCCCCGGCAGCTGTGCAGCACCTTGTTTGCTGCAGCATGACAGCGCTGCTTCTCACAGCCTGGATGCCGGGGAGAAAGCAGGGGGAACTAGAACAGCTCTCCCTGGCTGAGGAAGAGTAATGGGCCCAGAGAGCTTAGAAGAAGGAGAAAGCATCCTCCCACTCTGTCCTCAGGCTCTTCTGGACACTTAGACATATCAGCACCACTGCGTGCAGGAAGCAAGGGTGGTGAGAGGGGGCTGGAACATTTTGCCTCAGGATGATAAACAACACTCAGAGGCTATCCTGGGGATTAACAGAAAGAAATCAGCATAAGAGAAGCTAACAGGGTAAAAGCAGTGACAGGAAAGAGCAACTCCATCACTAACTACTACCACTTCAGCTCTCCAAGCACAGCTTTACCCTCCTCCACATTCCGCCCACCCCCACCCCCCAAAATCACACACACTTTTTATTTCACATCAGGATGCAGGTGTGATGGAAAGGAAAGCACTGCAGGAGAATTCTGGTCTGCTCCTAACAATGGTTTAATCTACTTGACAAGCCCTCCCCCTAGGCTCTCCCCTGCTAAAAATAATCATCGCTTCAGCCTTTCATGGGAGTTTAGCCTTAAGACTGTGGGATCGGGGCTCTATTTCCTCCTTCAGCCAAACACTTTTCTTTCTTCTGGTGGCAGAACTCGTTCCTTCTGCCTCGCACCACCACTGGCTTTGGTAGGGTGCCTGATACCCAGCACAGGCAAGCTCACCAAGAGTCATGCGCTAGTCTGGGCGAGGCAACAGTCAGCCCTGCATTCCTCAGCATCACTCTGATTTCTCCTCCTTCATTTTAACCACCTCAGGCATAGCCACGCTAGCCGAGGTGGGCTTGCTCCCCAGCTCTATGTGCAGTCAGTAAGGGGGGGCAGGCAGGGGCCTGCCCCAAGGGCACTGCAGATGCCAGTTCTGGGCTCCGGCTCCGGGCGGACGCTTCGGTCGCTGCCCATGCTGCCACAGTGCACCGGTGCTAGCTGCTGTGGATACACCCAGGGCCCCATGATCCCAATGAGTTCAAGACTTTCTGGAAACTTCCAAATTCCAAACTGAAAGTTATTCATGGGGAGCTTCTGTACTGGGGCTGTGCAGCTAATAATTTCATATTGCTGCAATTTACAAAAATGCCGAAGAATAGCCGGTAAGATTACTGTGGAACTGTTCCTCTCGAGTAATGTAAATCTGCAAAACAGTAACTGCTCTCTCCCACATATACCATGAATTCATAAGACCCTTTCCTTGTCTAATTCTCAGTGCTCCCTCTGCTCCAATTGTTCCCTTCAGCAACTACTTCAAGGTAAAAATGAAAGGTGTTTTACTCTTTGTGTAAGTCTACAACTTCTCCATCAGCTGCTCTGTATTGCCTCTAGTGACAGAAGTGCAAAGCAGTGTACATTAGGTTACACAGCAAGGAAGTACAAATTAATCACATTAATGGGAAAAAATTCCATCATATGTATCGAAGCATTATACAAACAACATAGTAAGCAGCCTTGCATTAAACAAGTATGAACCCATCCTTAAAAAAAAACCACACTGTGTATTCCATCTAGTGCCCGGCCTTTGTAAGAAGTTATTTTCTTCTTTGTGAATACAGGAGCACAGAATACAGACAGAAAACGCTGCCTGGGCACACTTTCTATTTTCAAGTAGACACCTGGCATCCTCCTCAGGAGGAACTGAAATGCTGACAGTGGCAGACAAGATGGATTTGAAGTTCAAGCCTACATTCTTTGCTTCCCCGAGTGCAGAAAGTTTACTGCTGCCGGTCTGTCCAGTGTTAAAATATTTCTGCAGTGTTTATCTACTCTTTCTCAGCCTCCTACTTTCCTGGTATTCTTTCAGCATCCATGACTATTATGGGAAGAATACATTCATGATTAATGATCAAATACAGATAAGGTTTAATCACAGATAAGCTGACTATGAATTCTGGAAAACTGATATAGGCAGCAAATTTGAGATTATCAGATCAAGGTTATCATGGGCTGCTCTAGTAATTTTTCCCCTTCATTTCCTTTGTAGATTATCATCACAAATCCCACTGTTCATGCGCTGACAGATAAAGAGAAAAAAAAAATACATTAAGTGATTTGTCCAGTATTATATGGGCAGGAGTGCCAGTCTTGCGCTTTAACTACCTGGCTGAATCTTCACTAAGGGGATAGCACCAGGTGCTCCTTCATTTGATGTTGGCATCTGACTTGCTGCTTGGGCAACCAACAACTCTGCACCTGCAGGCAAATTCAAGCCTACCTTCCCCCAGTATGCAATTCCTTTGTGGTAATACAAGTAGAGCTAGCCTGAACGCAGCATTACAGACATGCCTTCAAATCTGTATTTCACTCCCAGGCCCTTTTGCACTTCTATGCTCCCCTTAGGCTTCTGAGACCACCACAGTCCATATTATAAGGTAACTTCTACTTACTTCCCAAGTTATTTAAAGCCCCAGCCTTAATTCTCACACTGCTTATGGAAGCAGAGAAAGTTCTAGTTTTCATACATAGCTCATTCCAAAATCCCTTAAATAGAGAATAAATAAAGATTTACTTCAGAGTCAAGATGGGGAGGAGGGGGGAAAGCTTTTTCTCCACCACTCTTCTCAGTCTTTACATTGCATAGTTCACTCACATCTTATCAACATCTGAAGAGAAAGACAGTCCTTTGTAGTTATCTCCCTCTTTGTGGTTACCTTCTCTCAGGCAAAGAGCAGAAATTAAACACCTACACGTCTTGCCCAGAGGACCAACCATGCCTTGTGCTTCACATGAGCAAGTAAGAGCCTTTGAGTGGACTGGAGTTGGATCTGCTCCCTGGGATGCTCCCTGGGAGAAAAGTGCCTGCGTATCATGCCTTAGCTGCTGGCTAGCTGGGATTGCAGAGGTCTGGATGTGAGTATGAAGACACACAGGGGATGAAGGGAAATACATGGAGAATGAATTCAATGAAAGGAAATGACTGGAAGTTAGTGGCCTTTAAAGACACCTAATGAACACAACAGTCTGCTGGATGACTAGCATGAAGCCTTCTGGGTCTGTACTGCTACAAAGCATATGTCAATATGTGACTGGATAAAGCTGGGTCCCTTCTACAGTGAAGAAAACCCCCACCTATCTAAGCCTATCAGAGCTTGAATGAGGTGAATCTCATCCTTTGCCATTACAGATAACTCCTAAGCTATTTAAGTGTGTGCCAAATTTTGTGCTTTCTGTGCGGTCCCTTTTTGATCACAGACAAAACTCTAGAATTTTATTCTCAGAAGCATATTCCTAGATCCGTGATTTGGGTAACAGAGTATGGTAAAAGGTAACAGAAGTAAGTGAACTTCATGTGCCCCTCATTTCCAGGCAGCGGTCTTCTGTTCCTACATAGTGTTCTTCTGCCATCTAGTGGTCCCGAGAAAATGGCAGTAAATGTAGTGGAGCGCTTCATGTATTTTCTTGCCAACTAGAAGCAGCTGGAGATAAAAAAAATATTGTATCTACTAAAGGTCAAGGGAAATCCCATTCCATATGACTAGACTTACTCTGAGAAGCTAAACAATATAAACCCCCCCTCCTTTTTTTTCATTTATATATCCAGCCCTTGGAGAGCATAATAGATATGCCAGAGTAGTCACGCAGTTCATAAAGCAACCGAAGGAGAAAAAGAAAAAGATTATTTAAAACATTATTGACTTTTTCTTACAAAAGGTGTTTTAACTCTGGGCAGGGATACTGGCCTGCAGGCAGCACAGGCTCCTATTACATCAGCTGACTCTGAATAATCCATGCAGAATATATTATTTCCCCATTTAGCTGCTCACAGGAGGACTCTGCTTTCCTACATCTTAAGGGGCCGGAGGAAACACATGCACCTCCCACAAGGCAGGTCTGCTGCAGGATTATGCAGGTGAAAATACACAGCCTTCAGTCAAGAGGGACCTGCATGCTCTGCAGGAACTTCCCACAGATAATAGAGGGTTTTCCACCCTTCAGGGCTACTCTCTGTGCTGATTTTCATACATGTCACATTTAGTCCACTCTGCCCTGGCCCTCCAGTGAGATGTGAAACCATGAAATGGGAAACCCACAGACAACTGACATCTGCACAGAATGAGAAGGAAGTGAATTCTGAAGCATTTTTGATCCAGACCTGGTTGCAAGCCTTCCGTGTCCGATTCCTGCAGGTAAACATGTAGTCTTTTATTACAAGACATTTGTTCAATGTAACTTAGTTAGAAGTCAAGCTGCATTGACTCTGTATTCTGGTTGGATAATTAGGTGTACCCAAATTTATAACACTGCAGTCTCATTTGGAGTGAGCACTGTGCTAGCTAATTACAGCATCAATTACAAACTGTTTTCAGCTGCTAATCAAATGATCCACAGAATATCAATTATGTGCTAAAGAAATTCACTTCTAATTCTGAATAGTTGCATTCTTGAACTTTGCAATTTTTTCATCAACAATTTACTAAATGAAACAAGAAGGTAATATTCACAGAAAGAGTTACTCACTTTGATTTGGAGGTACCTGCCAGATTTCCTACTGGCAGTTAAAATAGACAACAGTTGATGGCAGTTTGCTTAACCTTTGTTTATTACCTCATTCATACTTCTACTTGTGTTTTGTCATCTAATTATAAACAGATAATATAAATTCAGCTGAAAGGAAGCCACAAACTTCAGGGTGAGGATTGCTTTTTATTACATATATGAATGGAGTCCAGGTGCTGTACTGACATAGAGAAAAAATTCAGTAAGAATAAGCATACAAAAATTGAGATCTTGCTACTGACCTGTGCTTGCTGTTTTCCTAGGTCTTCTGCCAACTCAACGCACTTTGCACAGTATTCATTTTTGTTTCTGTCAAATATTTTTGCACATGTACACCAAGTGGAAAGTTATATACCCTTTAAACAGAAATAAGTTACTTGTGGGAAACACTCAACTTGCCAGCTTTTCTAGTAGAGTTGATATATCCAGAAATGGCTTACACCTTGCTGCTGTTAAGTATGGGAAGGCTAAGTTGTTTACCTCTGTGGGCTAGCCATAGCCTTGAAAAGTTGATATTTCTACTCTATCATTAAAACCATATATGAGAGACTGCTGCATAGTGAAGGCTGATAAGACTTGAAATGCTACCCTTTGTAATGCAAGAGGGCTAAGATCCATGTCCAGAACCCACACACAAAACCTGAGAATCGTGCTATAGCTCTGGTCCCCTTCACAGTAAACACTCCATCGTGTATTGTTCAATATTACAGAACAGCAGCAATATAGAGAAAGACACAGCCTTGAAGGTTAGAATAAAGACCTACCCATATTGCTTACATGTCAGCTCTTGTTCTGAATCTAGTCAGTAACAAGACAATGCGATCTTCAGGCAGAGAAAAGTCAGGCCTGTGAGCATACAAACAACATGGATGCAACCAGATCGAGTTTCTCACTCTGGGATGCCAAGCTGAAATCCAGTTACTGAAGACAGCTTACAAACAGCTGTAGAGCTTCCGAAACCCTGAAGTAATCAAGCTCATGAGATGTTCAGTACCATTTGGTTAGTATCTAATGCCACTGCAACATTTTGTGTTTCTATTAAGGAACACCATGCTCAAAGCTCAAAAAGTACCGACAGCAAAAATATAGCATAAAGTGACAGATGAGAAATGAAGCACAGAAAAGAGATTGAGGTAGACAATATTTGAAAATGGATAAGCAAGAATCAGCTGTTATTTTGCCACTGTTCATTCACCATGAATGCACTCAAGGTGTACCAGGTAGCTTGGAGAAGCAGTAGTTAAAGGTGATCTCCTATAAAACATTGCTACCTTCTGGTAGGAAGCAAGAGACTTTGACAGATTCTTTCTTCCCTTAGAGCTTTTTCCTAGACTTAATTCTGTACCTTCCAAAAGCAGCAATGTTTGGTGTTTGCCTAAGATTACCCTCCTGGGAAAGTGGCAAAGCTACAGCCACTTATGAAACACAAATCCACATCACATGGGGCAAGAACAATTCTGCTGTGCCACATACTTCACCTATGCTTTATATATACACATATACATACATACTTTTTTGCATACACATTTACACATACTTGCCAGATGGAGTTAGTGGTCATGATAAGAAGTCTCCCTCTCTACTACCACCCGTTGACCACCTTTCATTTCTGATGCTGTTGTAGCAAAGCGAGACGTTGCAAGATATGATGTATTTAAGGTTTGTGCACCATGTTTGTCTCTTGCATCTCACTGAGCTACAGAAATGAGCTACCAAACCCTGTCCAACTCATAACATACCCTTAAGCTGAAACACAATCTGGAATCCTACATACAGATGATCAGTGCTTGGCTTGATATATTAGCTAGCAGACAGCTTGGAAATGCAATTTCTCATTTCAAGGGCAGTCTGAAACACAGTTCAGCATGAAACAGATCCTAGATCTCTTTCAAGTGATTACACTTGCATACGCTGCTTTGGTCTCCAAAGCAGTCAAAGG
Organism: Scopus umbretta; assembly: GCA_013400535.1. Taxonomy (NCBI): domain Eukaryota; kingdom Metazoa; phylum Chordata; class Aves; order Pelecaniformes; family Scopidae; genus Scopus; species Scopus umbretta. Next base: position 74,997 of record VZTL01010048.1, read on the forward strand.
AAATAATCACAATTCTTTTCATGCTTTCTCAAAAATGCAGTTAATCAAAATAAGTCAGTATCTCCCATGGTTTTTGATTTCTAAGTAATATATTTATAAATATTTCAATGCTTCCTTTTGAAGTTTGTTTTTCTTCCCTTTACAGGACCAGCTACTTCCAAAGCTAATTGATAATTCACCCTAGTTTAAAGTTGAGGATGCTCTTACTTTATACCATTTTGCAGAACTGTTTAAAATTTATGATTACTTAATACTTAAATTTATAAAGCTATGTATAACAGTCCAACACTCTGCTTATTGATTGCACCACCTTTTTGCTTTAACCAATATCTATATTTCACTGAATTTGAAATTTTTCTTCTCCCACCATATGCCTCATCTCCATTTTCCAGCAAAAAGGAAAATGGAGACCAAAATTAGAGAATGAGTTGCTGTATTGTATTAAGCCTAAGCAGCACTCTGAGAAATAAAAAGTCCTATACCAAATAAGAGTGGTGCAAAAACTGTCCTGCTTGGCAGCAGCTAAGTCATCACTCATTAGTAGCCTTTACACATAATCTCAGGAGTCACACATATTTTTCAATAGCCACATAATCTCCTTACCCCTCTATATTCAATGCATCCCAGCTCACAAACACGAAAACACAGAATGGCCCATCCCAAACCCACACTGCTGTGGCAATGCAGGAAAGCTCTTCTCCTCAGCTCCTTCAACCCTTTGTGTGGACACTTATGCATTGCCTAGCAGTTGCTGCTCATCTTGCTCTGTTTCTTTTTTCCTCAGTTGTAAAAAACAAAGAACAAGTTTACTGGTGCACAGAGGTTACACTATTGTTGCAAGTGGCTTAAGATCTTCAGACTGAAAAAGGGGTGATCACAACAATACGGAGCATTGCTAATTGATGCTACGATGCCAAAAGTACCCTTGCTAAAACCTTTCACACACCTACCCCAAACTCCTCTCCACCACAAAAAGCCTTCCACACTGAAGCCATTAGGCCCTCATTAACGTCATGCAGGCAGGTACTGTGTATCATCAACCCTGGCTAGACCTTGGGACTGTAGCAAGGCATGTAAGTATGTTGCAGGGACAGTGTTCTCAGAGGCTCCTGCAGGTTTGACAAAATGGAATTCAGTATTCTCCCTGACCCCTTCCCCTTCCC